>SNQJ01S0034989.1:58356-87497 GCA_010110895.2 Picea sitchensis
TTATATGCCACAGACCTCCATTTATTTACCAGTACCACCCTTTTAGCCTTGTTTTGGACATAACTGACATCTCCCGACCACTCAATGAGGTTACCTAAGGTATCTTTGCATTTCAAGCTATTTTTATGCACTTTAATGCTTTAAATTGGTTTTGGAACTAATCTCGCTTGGGTTAGGTACCACTTCTATATTTGGAAAAGGATGCTGGTACTAGGTACCAACTCGTACCCGTGGAGGTACCAATGGAGTCGCTCGAGATCTGTGCGTTATGGTGTGCGTTATGGTTCGAATGAGAGATAGAAGATTCGCAGGACAGCTGGAGTCATCGCCACAGGGTGCTTGAAGGCCTAATGATGAAACTGGATCGATTATTCTTCATCGTTCACACTTCGTGACACTACGTGTCACGAAGATGTGAAATACGTTTTAAATTTGATTGCAAGATTATTCTCAGATCGGGGGATCCATTTGTTTTACGTACCTTTGTTTTAGACTGTTACAAACAGAAGGATTTGGATATAAACCCGGGATCACTCCTGAGAACGGGTTGTTGTTGTTGTTATCGTTGCTGGATTATGTTATGTCGTGAACCTATATTTTGGAATAAAGACTTTTGTTGCGTTATGATATTCGACTGATATACGATTTGAAGCATTCCCTTTTGAGTTAATGGATTATACAATGTTGCATAGAATGTTCTAGTCGGCTCTGGTTATTACTAACAACGTTTGTGCCGTTTGGTTGGGCCCGCCAAACTGGTGCAACTCGCTGCTTTATTCTGTCAATAGATTTCGTTTTATGCTGTCATAGCTTTAGTTCATTTCAGTGTTTTAGAACTTGCATACGAGGCATCTTAACGTTCATAGATTTAGCTTTCGTTTATCATAGCTTTACTTCATTGCAGTGTGTTAGCGTCTACTTACCCGATAGTTCAAAGTTTCAGACTTGACTTGTTCAAAGTTGTGTTCATTTATTCCTCAACTGAATCATTCCAACGTACTGTTGTCTTTGACGTTGCTGAGTATTGAATGCATAAATGATGCCTGTAGGGTTTAGAGTATGAGTGTGGTTTGTTTGACTTCCAGTTTTCGATTCGAATATAACTCAGAATTAGCATGCACTTTTCTTTTTTAGACAGTAGTTACCTTGCCTGCTTAGAACAGTTAGATTACAATTAGAACAAAGGGAGCTCCTGGTACCAGTAGTTAGGCAAGTACTCTGTTTTTTTTGTAGATAGATTTAGACTCATTTTGATGACCAGATTAAATGCATTTTTGAAAATACTCTTTGTGTCATGGCTGGAATAGAAGTGATGATGGTAAATGATCGGACATAGAGGTAAAATAATCTTGTGGAACCACACTTTTGAATAGAAATAGCAGTACCAGCATTTGAGCACAAGACTATTTTTCTGTTGATAACTTAAATAGGAAATGCTCAGTTTCAAGATAGTTATTAAAATTCAAGTTCTCAGAATAGGTGTGTGTTTTCTTCTTAGGATAGAATTCAGATAGAGACTAGACGCTTACCTGCACATAACGTGTATCATCTCAAAGTTTACCAACCCTGGTTTGACAACTTAGTGTTTCAGGTCACTTAAAAGCTTCAATTTAGCAACCTGACAGAAGCCTTCAATAAGATCTTGGAGGATGTTTTTCCAAAGATCTGTAATGTCAATAGGGATGACTGGGAGTTGAAAATACTAGTAGTACTATGTGCATATATGACTACATGCAAGAAGTTGACAAGACAGACACCATTCAGGTTGGTGTATGGGAAAGAAGCAGTAGTACCATTAGAATTTATGTTAGCCTATCTACGTGTAGTAGCAATCACTAACACAACATAAAGAGATGTAGTAAAGGAGAGGTTAAATCAAATAATAAATATGGAAGAGAATAGGATTATGGAAGGATTTCATCAGGAAGTACAGAAAGCAAGAGACAAATCCTAGCATGACAGACATATCAAGAGGAATAGTTTCAAGGAATGAGCCCTAGTCTTTCTCTATGATAGTAAATTTTTTCAACATCCTGGTAAGTTTAGAATGCATTGGCTAGGGCCCTATGAAGTAAAGACTATTACAGATGGAGGATTTGTACAGCTAAAGGATCTGGCATGAACATAACTCGTGCAAGAAGGGGGGTCGTGCAAGAAGGCCAAGGCACACAAGTAGCTGCTAGAGTACACAATTACTGAGGATGACATTGACCTTGTAGAAGAAAAAGTACAGAAATGCGCAACTAAGGAGTTTGAAGAAGCCCATAACCAAAGAGGTTGAAACCAAGATGAGATGGTATACATAAGGCAAGTCCTAGAGCAGATGATATTAGTGCACAAGACTAAAAGGGTAATAGAGTGCTTCCCTACGGCAACAAAAGAAGAGGCAAGGACTGTGCCAAGTGAACAACACACCATCCAAACAATAGCGCAGGAAAGTCTTAACTTTCAAGTCACATCCAACATGTTGCAGATGGATAAAGTCATAGCCTAGACACCACTGAAGGATATGGCATAGGTAGAGTTGGTAATGGAAAGAATACCAACTAAGAAATTGTACAAACTTCAATTCAGTGTAGCGTAGGAGGTGCATTCGCGTGCAAGGATAGAAGCAGTGGACCTGCAGCATACGAAGAATGGAAAGGAAGCCTTAGAACTGGTAGTCAAGCATGTCAACCTCAAATCCAAGGAGGAAAAAGAACACACAAATAGAATGGAACAGGGTCTAGCAGTGGTGTATAATCGCATCCCTGACAGCGCGCTAGCAAAGAACAGAAGAACAGAGGAGAAGTTCAACCTCATTGTGCAGAAAACCGATCAGTACAGGCAGGAGATCGAGGAAATCAAGGAGAAGATCAATCCCATGACTTTGCCTAAGGTTCGAGAGAAGAGGAAAGAATAGGCTACACTCGACATAGTAGAATTGGAGAAACAAGCAAGTGCAGTAGAAGAATTATTTAACAGAGTCACCCAGCTGTGGACAATCCTAGAAGAGGATGAGAAAGTCCAGTAGTGCGACATGGAGGAGGAAAGGCTCAGTGTGACCATACAAGAGCTCAGAAAAAGGAATAATACAATGAGCATTACAGAGTTCTTGAAAGGAAATCAGGACTTAAAGAAGTTGGAGGCACAGTTAAAATATGTGCATGTGCAGAAACAGGAGAGACAAACGGAAGTGGAACCACTCCAAGAACAAGCAGCGAAGATGATCACATAGCTAGAGGAGGAGAATAAAATCATGGCACAGGCACAAACAGAGAGCGCAAAATTGTTTCATGAGGAGATCACAACATAGTTAGTAGAGGCATTGACAGGAAAATTCATGCAGGTCAAGACAAGAGGAAGGGAACTAGCAAAGAAGTTCCAAATTTTGGAAACAACAATAGAAGGAGCTTGCACTAACTAAGTGGCTCAAGGTAAGCCATATTTCAGTGTTGGGGGATTTTTGGGCGCAGGAATATTTTGGGGAAATGCCTGTTTTTGGAGTATAAAACCCAATTTTTTAGAAGAACAGTTGGCAGGAAGAGCAACACGTGCGAGGAAAATCCGCATGCAAAAGAGGAAAGCATGCAAGGCGCGCAGGCAGGGAAACCTAACCATGTTAGGGTTAGGGTTTTTGAAAGATATTGTAACATCTAAGATCTTGTAAATTAGTATAAATAAGAACCTAGGAGGTCTAGGTTGGGGTTTGTTGGCAGTCCTACACGATTTCGTTATTTAAACTAAAATGACACTTTTTGTAGCTACCTTTACCTCATCTTGTAAACATTATATTTTTTAGACGATTACTGGATTAGTAAGGATATTCATTAATCTCGTAGAGTTTTTTTTTTCCTTTTGTTTTCATGTTTGATTCATGACTGAAAGCATGAATCAAACATGAAAACTTAGCTTCGTATTATATTCCTATACAAAAAATTATTTTTAAAAGGTCATAATTCTTATATCCATTCTAAATATAACACTTGAGTGACTTACCTTTTTAATGTTTTGAATGTTGATATGATTTCTATCTATTTAGTTGGTTTGCATTTGAATTGTTTGTGTTGATATATTTAAACCCTTTGAAAAAACTATGGTCATGCTAGTCATGAGAATTAATGCACAATTATTGTACCATGTACTTGATCCATCTTGTTGGCATAGAGAATTAATAGGCCTTTCATTACGGGTTATAGTTTTTCATGATCTGTACGCAAGGTTTTCATTACTAGGTATGGTAAGCATCAAGACCGAACCCTCAATGTCCATACTATTATTGCACAGAGGCTTTGTTTGGTTTGTTTCCATTTTATCCACTCAGATTTGTTCATTTTACTCCTTCCATCTAAACCCAGAGCTATCTTGAGTCGCCCATGTTACAGTCCAGACATATTTTTAATGGATCTTGTTGTCTGAATAGAGATGAATGGCTCTCAAGAATTGTTATCTCATGATGACATGCCAATTAATTAATTATGATCAATTGTGATACACATAAATTAAGATATCAGTTCACTAATATATTGATTAGTATAAAAAATATAATATTTGTAGGTAATGATATTATAAATTAAGTAAAATATAGATATAAAAAATAAAAATAAAATAGAAGATGGGGTTTTTTAGTTGATTAGTGAAAAGAGATGATTTTCCAGACTTGTATTCCTATACAAAACATTATTTTTAAAAGGTCATTATGCTTATATCCATTCTAAATCTAACACTTGAATGACTTACCTTTTTCATGTTTTGAATGTTGATATGATTTCTATCTATTTAGTTGGTTTGCATTTGAATTATTTGTGTTGATATATTTAAACCCTTTGAAAAAACTATGGTCATGCTAGTCATGAGAATTAATGCGCAATTATTGTACCATGTACTTGATCCATCTTGTTGGCATAGAGAATTAATAGGCCTTTCATTACGGGTTATAGTTTTTCATGATCTGTACGCAAGGTTTTCATTACCAGGTATGGTAAGCATCAAGACCAAACCCTCAATGTCCATACTATTATTGCACAGAGGCTTTGTTTGGTTTGTTTCCATTTTATCTGCTCAGATTTGTTCCTTTTACTCCTTCCATCTAAACCCAGAGCTATCTTGAGTCACCCATGTTACAATCCAGACATATTTTTAATGGATCTTGTTGTCTGAATAGAGTCGAATGGCTCTCAAGAATTGTTATCTCATGATGATACAGTCGAAGATTTAAAAGGTCAGGGTTGGGATTCCTTCATCAAAAGGTTTGAAGGGTATAACCTTCATGTGTCTAAGGAATTTGCGTAGACGTTTGATTGGTATAGGGAGAAAATTGGAGATATCCAATTGGAGGTAACTTAAGAGTTTGTCAGTGAAGCTATAGGGATTCCATCCACCGTTCAAAAGTGGTTAAAGAACTTAAAAATGGAAGAAGTTCCATGGAGCCTCTTAATGATCTCCAGGAAAATCGATTGTTGCGAGAAAGGTATCCCTATTTATTTGGTTAAACATAGGTGGCATGGTTTTCTATTGATCCTTAAACAGTTTGTGACCTTTGAAGGTCGTTATGGTATAGTTTTTCTCTATCATATACAGTTGCTTATGCACTTCATAGGTTTTCATTTGAATGTGCCTTTCTATTTGCTAAGAAGCTTGTACAAGATGTCTAAAAGGTATAAAAAATAGAGCCTCGACTCTAGTCTTTTCCACCACAGCTTGATCAAAATTTTGTTAACTCACCACTTGAAAACCATAGGAGATTGTTGGGATCGATTTTTAGCGATAAATGGTTTTGTTTCTACTGCTTTTGTAGACCGCCCTACTTCGGGTGAACCATTGATGAAAAAACATTTTGAGAGTATGAACAATAAGCCAGCCACAACCCCCCTGGACAAGGTAATGCCTAGTCAATCTCCACATGAGAAACATGTTGTGGGTTTTGAGTAGAGTAAACCTAATGTGCCTAATTTGGATACTGACCATAATGCCACTGTGAAACCCTATGTCGACAAATCTTGCAAACAGTCAAAATAAAAGAACACAGTGTTAGGGTTCCGGAATAAATGATTTGGTCGGTTGATTTTGAGAAATTTGAGAAATAAATCCAACCCTCATTTGAGCTCGATCGGCCCGATCGAGGTCAATGAGGTCTCAGATTCATAAATTGAAGATTTCTTGGCTAAAGAGGATCCGGATTGTCAAAGATCTGATCCAGCTCAACTGTATGACTTCGTTAATAATCTTCCACCATGTCTCCAGGGTAAATATGGGTTCACTGGCATTAGGTTTGTTCAAGCACACATAACGGGTAATGTTGATACAACCAAACTTGATTGTACACTTCACCAACATATCGTTCCCCAGTGCAATGTGAGGTTTGCCTACGTTGGATTGAACGATACTATATTGGTATTCCCATCCTCCAAGCTCGGATTAAAACACTCGCAGCTCATAGCGAATTACTGAGAAAATAAAATCATGACCTCAGAGAAAACTAGGAGAGACAAGCTAAACGTCTTAAGAAGACAAGTAACATAGTGATCAAAAACACAAACAGTGTTAATGCCATAATCAATTTCGAGCTATTTTGATCCATGTTTAGTCGCTGGTTGAATTGGTAAAATGGTTTTTCCCTCTTATTACATTCATGTTATCTTTTTGGATCAAATCGTTTTAAAATTAGATTTTGTTTGCCAAGATAAGACTGGCTACAGAATCTTTCGATTATGTAGCCAAGTCATTTTTAAATAAAAAATTAGTAATTAGTTGTTAATAACTTATCTAACTTGTTCTTGTTTCCTTTTCAAGAGATGGTAGATATTGATGCTGATTTTATGAGGTGGAACATGTTCGATTTAGATGATTAGTATTTCTTTCCTGTTTATTTCGTAAAAAAGAAAAACTTTTATTAATTTTTTAAAAAAAACAACTCAGTTATGAGTGGTTGTAGGCCATCTATTTTTGTAATATTTTGATCTCATGAGATCTTATCCTATCCTAGGAGATGGGAAGATGATATTTCAAAACACTTTAAATACTCTGCATTTTGTAAGTGAGAGGCATATTCTCCTCGAACAAATTATGGACAAATGATAGACAGAAACTAATGGAACAACTTCTAGAAATTCGGCTTTAGACCAATGTTAATGTTGTCTCGTTTATGTTTTGTCTCTTTTATTTTGGAATAGTTATGTGATGTGCATATTTAGTCTCTCTGACATTTGACATTCCATTTTAAATTGATATTTTAAATGTTGTCTTTAAATTTATTGTTTCATATGTGATAACTGTGATCATCAGTCTCAATTTTGATATCACGGTTTTTCTTTGATGTTTTAGTTGATACATAAATATGAATGTTTTGCACAAAGATTTCTCTAATTGTAATCATTTGTAATCATAAGATTACAATATCACATGTGTTCAATATTTTGTTATTAAACTCTGGCTGCCAATACATTTCTTGAATTTATTCAGGAAAATTTTAGTATAAGCCTACTGCAAATTTATTTCAGAAGGCAGGGTGTATGGATGCTCTTGTTCGCACAGAGGCTCGGACACATTTAACAAACTAACAACATGTTAGCTTCACCTGCTTCTAATTTCTGACATTTTATGCATTAGTGAAACAGGGAATTTTCAAATTGGCTTTGACCATCTGTGCATCTTTGTTTCACAACTTAGTTAATTCATGTTTTATATGATTTATAATTAGAAAACAGAAAATATAAAACTGTTCTTTCTTTATCTTCTTCTCAAAAACAATGATCTTTACATTGATTTTGTAAGTTTCCATTAGAACTTACAGCTTTGTAAATTACATTCATAAGTGATATTTTTATGTTTTTCTTTCTCATTGTAAATACATTTACAATAATTTATTAGAGGTATATATATATATATATATATATATATATATATATATATATATATATTATAGTTTTAACATTAGTTAGTTTATTCCCTTTCTTTATATTAGGACCTTAGATTGGCTATGAGCCATTAAACCCGTCAAAACGGGTTACACCAAACGGCTTGGATAATTTAGACAACTAAACTAGACCTGTTCTTCGGTTGATGGCTTGTCAATTTTGCAGATCAACAAATGGAGCTAGAAGGAGGACTGAATTCAATTGATGGCACGTGGAAGTGCAAGACTTCCCCCACACACACTCACTCCTTGTCGTGTCGTGAAAGTTTCTCGGAGACAACAACGTTACACTTGAAATAACAACTACCTCAAACAATAATCCTAAGTTTCCCGTTGAACCAGTGACACCAACTCCTCAAGGGGATGATGTACAAGAAATTGTTCGTCAGTCACATATAAGGACACATAGTGCCTTGGCCCGTATCAGACAACTCAGTAGGCCTCAGGCCTCTTAATCAAACCTTAGATTTCTCGGATATCCGAGAACAACTTGAAGGCACTAGTCTATGTTTATATCCTTTAGGAGATAATACCACCGATCTTATTGAAACACCTACTCTTGGACTCGGAGGGTCTGATATCCCACCTTCTTCTCATTGGTTCATCTCCATCCTCTTCGGGAGGAGAGTCATCTGACAAAGGTAGTTCCTCATCTAAATCATCTCATCCTTCGACACAACCAACACCCATGGAAAACCAGCAAATCCCGCCATGCACCACGGCTCAATCAGAATGTAGGTGGTTGTACGGCCTCAACACCATTGCCAAAAGCACACGGAGAAATGGTTGCCTAAATTTGATCCAGATTCTAAGCAATTTGTTGAAGATCACATAAATAATTTTATGTTGGCCATTAGACTATGGTGTAGAGCATGAAGGCGTGGTATGAAGACTCTTTCATATACGATTAGGGGCAATGCCTCCAGTGGTATTCACCCAACAACCCAAACCATTGTCTCACGGGACAAGTTTGAAACTTGTTTTCTTAAAGAATTTTGGAGATGATAAATCTCCTGAGGTCTTGGTTATGGAGCTCTCCAACCTAAAAATGAAAACCCTAGGAGAAAGTAAAATATTTTAACGAGATATTTCTTACGTTAAAGAATCGAATTCCCACAGATTCAATGCATGCTGAAAGTCTAATTGTCGCATATTACAGAGCTCTACACAACAACATAGCAATTTGGATCAAAAGGTCTAAGAATAACACGTTGTTGGAAAGCCTTTGAGGAGGCAGGACAAATCGAAAAAGATATATTAAGCTTGAAATATAATCTCAATAGTGAAAATTTGAAACAACTTCATTCTCTAAAAAGAAAATATAAATCATTACGAGGCCTCCCCAAGCCAAAATTTGGCACAGAGCTTTAGACTTTGAGAGTTTGCAGAAAGCTTTCCAAAACTATCAAATCAAGTCATGGACTTGAAGAGATTAGTCGAGGAGGCATCGCAAACAAAGGAATTTTAAACCTCCTTCGGAAAACTTTTTCCTCCCAATCGACCAAATCCAACCACTGAATGTCTCAATTTTGAAAGCTTGTAGTACACTTTGCAAACTATTCTAGAAGCACATGATAATCTTACTTCTACCCCTCCTGAAAGTTCTCGAGGCATTAGCTAAGGAAGAAATTACTGAAGAAGAAGATGCATCTCCCAATATCTTCGGACACTTCCCTGAGAGTATTTTCCAAGAAAACTTTGAAACTATCCACCCTTACAACACAAGAAGGGGAAAACACGAGCAAACCTTCTTATGAAGTGAGTAATAATGTGCCTCAATAGTCGAAACAAGATGAAATAAAGCGAGTTTACTTGACCCAGTTTTAGAATACTATTTAATTGAAGATCTAAAAAACTAAGAGCTAATATTTATTTTTTCGATCTTTTGAAATTTCCTCTTATTTTGTAGAAAATGCTTCAAAGTATCGCAGAAAATAGTAAGAACATTGATCCTAGCAGTAAGAAAACTGCATAAATTGGTTCTAAAAAAACCAAAAAGATCCCTACTAAAATGACATATGAACCTCTGGATAAAAGGGATTTAACTGAAAAAATTGTTTCAAATGTAGATAAAATTGTTTGATTATTGAAAAAATCAGCAGAATTTTGTTGTTAACGTTCGTAAAAATGTCCCTCCTTTCTCATTAACTTTGAAATTTTCAATAGGAATGTACATAATTTCATGGTAGATTCCGGTGCATAATCAAATTTTATGCCTTTATCCATTTGTCAAAAAATCAATGCAAAAGTTCAACCTTCTAATATCAAAATCATTCATCTTGATCGGATGAACGTTAAGGTAATCGTTGAACTTAAGAATGTTTTGGTTTGGTTATCTTCTAATCCTAAGGTTCATCAAATTATTAACATCATTGTTGTTGGCATCCCCGAAGTGTATGGTTTATTTTTAAGCGGGCATTAGTCCAGGAACAAATTTACATGGTTACTTTGCCACAGGTTGGTCTCATTTGTGGCTACCATGTAATGTCCCACTTTGGGACATCGGCCACAGTCTGAGAGGGTTATGATGACCCAGTAGCCGGATGGGAGATTCTCCAGCGAGTCTGAGGGTTATTGAGGGAGGCATTGTGGGTCTATCTTACATTGCTGTCATATTCCATCATTATGAGCCATTAGCATAGGTTAGCTTTGGTTCCATTGCATTAGAGCGATTTCCATGATTTTGACTATTTTTGAGCTATAATTTAATTGAAATTCATTGAAGAGGTCATTTGGGCACATTGCTTGGAGGAACCTCTGATTAATAGCTCATTGGAATGCAGAGGAACAACACTATAAGGATGGCATGGCTAAGTGACAGTTCTGTAGTAGGGAAGCCACAAGGAGAGATAGGATCTTTTAGAGGTAAAAAGGTTAGTGTAATTAATTAAAGTGATTTAATTAATTAATTAAATATTAATAAAATAGAAGTCACTTTGGAGGGACAAGGTGAGGCCAAAAGTATAAAGGAAGGCAAGGACCTCTTCTCATTCCATCAATCCGTCCATCCGTCCTCCTTTCCTTCCGTCCATTCTCCAGATCCTTTCCTTCCTTCCTTCCTCCATCCATCCTTCCATCCATCCGTCCGTCCATCCTTCCATCGTCCATCTTCCTCATCCTTCCTGTCCATTCCTTCCTCTCTTTCCTCCATCCATCCATCCTCCATGTCCATCCTTTCCTCCTTTTCCTCCAGTCCATTTCATCCATCCATCCATTATCTCCTTCCTCCATCTTCATCCGTCCTTTCCATCCTTCCTTCCTCCGTCCATTCATTCCTCCATCCTTTCCATCATCCTTTCCTTCCTTCCTCCATCGCTCCATCCATTTCATCCATCCTCCTTCCATCCAGCGTTCATCCATCCATCCTCCGTCCTTCCGTCCTCCATCCTTCCATCCATCCTCAGCCTCCAGCTCCATCCATCTCCTCCTCCTCCTTTCCTCATCCATCCTTCCGTCCATCCTCCTTCCATCCTTTCAGATCCGGCGTCCGCTCCGCCATTCCTGTCCTCCATTCCGGCTCCTTTCCCTCCGTCGCTCCGGCTCCGGTCTGTCAGGCCCGTCAGGTTCTCGTTTCCTCTTTCCTTCCATTTCCTCCGTCATCTGTCATCCTTCCGTCCGTGCTCCTGTCCATTCTCGATCGTTCCATCCTCCGCTTCCTCCGTTCCGTCCGGGTCTTTCCGCCTCCAGTCAGTCTTTCCTTTCCTCCGCTCCTCATCCATCCTTTCCTCAAGTCCGTTTCCATCGGTCTGTCCTCGTCCTCATTTTCTCCTCCGTCGGCTGTCTCCGATCCGGGTGTCCTCCGGCTCGGTCGTTCCGCGTTCATCCGGCCATCCATCCATCCGGCTGTCCGTCTTCCGGCTCCGTTGTCCGCTGGTCAATCGTCCGTGGCACAAAGATCAGCAAGATCAATCCTCATGGTCGTCCGTCCTCCGGGTCTAGGGTCCGTTCCATCTTTCAAGGCGTCGTTTCCATCCGTCATCCTTTCCATCTCGGCTCCGTCCGGCATTTTCCTTTCTGAAGTCGTCCCTCATTAGCTGGCATCCCGGCATGTCTGCCCGATTGATGGAGCTAGGTGTGGATCTTGGTAGAATTTGGAGGATGGACTCAGTGCGAGATGAGGCCATGTGTCATATGTAGGAGGTTCACGGGGTTGATATCTTCCAGGACTACTCTTCACAGAGTATTGCAGTTCAATTCATGATATGGGATCTCTAGGGGGCAGAGTGTGTGATTGTTCATATTTGGACGGGTTCTATTGTGTGTCCTATCGGTGGACATGGGATCCTAGTATTTTAATTGAGATGATTTGGTTGTTTGAGGACAAACAATTTTTTAGATCTACTCAGTTGCAGGAGGATTGTAATGTCCCCACTTTGGGACTTTATCGGCCACAGTGTAGAAGGGTTATATGATGACCAGTGTAGCCAGATGGGTGTTATAGAGTGTATAGGGGTTATTGAAAGGCATTGTGGGGTCGGTTGCATTGCTCATCATATTCCATCATTATAGGCCATTCAGCACAAAGTTGGCTTTGGTTAGTTACCATGATGATTTCCATGATTTTTGACTATTTTGAGCTATAAATCAATCAAATTCACTTAAGAGGTCATTTTAGGCTGCTTGGAACCTCTCAGTGTAATAGCTCATTGGAATCGAGGAGAAGCAACCTCTGAGATGGGATGGCTATAAGTGACTTTCGATTGTGGGAAGTACAAGGAGAGATGGGGAGCTTTTAGGGGCAGGAGTTAATTAATTAATTAAAGTGATTTAATTAATTAATTAGAAAATGTCAAAATGAGAGTCACTTTGGAGGGACAAAGTGAGCCAAAAGTATCTGAGGGAAAGGCAAGGGACTCTTCTCCTTCATTCATGTATGTTTATCGGTTTGATATGGCTTTAGCTAGTGAGCCCATCTCTTAGGGTTTTTGAGGGTTTTGACTTAACAAACCCTAGAGGATGATTCGGTGGAGAAATATTCCACCTAAGCATCCCAAGATTGGTCTCGGAGATGCAATGCTCTCCCACACCATTCCAGTTCAGATCCACATCAGTGCAAGAGGGTTATACACAAGCCACAGACACGGGAAGAGAAGGAGGGCACACCAATGGGGGTTTCGACGAAGTAGCACCATATTTGGAGAAGAGATTTGTTGGGCAGGAAGTTGGCGGTAGTTGAGTTTTCTATCACTTGGGTTTTCATTTCGGGGCCTTGGACATCAGATCTAGTGCTTTCTGAGAGATATTTACGGCTCAGATTATTTCTTGTGGGTGGGTGAATTGGAGAGAAGGATGGCATTTTTTAGATCTAGATCTGGTCCGTTTGGAGGGTTACACTTTAGATCTGACCATGAGACTTCACATAGTGACTTGAAGTGTCCCGATCTATATTTTTGAGAACTGAAGCATTTGGAGGCCTCCTTCAAAGGTCAAATTATCTAGGAGCTTGATCATCGATGGGGTGCACCATTCGTTAAGGGATTTCAAATCTGATTAGAGGGATATTAGATATTGGTGCACAGGTTGTTCTTACCATCACTTTATCTATTGTTTGGCATCTTTCTGAGGTGATTGGACATCTTTGGCACCGAGGCCGAATTGTTGAGGAGCTTGGAGTTATCAGTGTGACATCTTCAGTGATGAGGGGTTTGGCACTTGGCATTGGTCTTCATCTCTTATCCGATACTTTGGAGGCTTATTTTTTATTGTCGGGGGCATTTTGCTTAGCAGCTCATACTTGTTATCTATTGGCCATTTGTTGAAATGATCAGTTGGCATCTCTCCATTTATGTGAGGTTCTTCTATTTTATGAATAAATAAGATTTGAGATGTTTTTAGCTTGTCTATCTTATTGCATATAGTTGAAGTATGTTCCATGGTTATATATTTCTATTATTTGCTGCATCACACACATATAAGAACATCTAAAAGTAGATCAAGCGTTGTGAAATACCACAACGAAGAAGTTTTAAGACACCAAAACCGTGATCCTTGCATAATGGCAGGATCATTACATACCGAAAAAAATGGATAGCCTAACAAAATTAGGATAAATTGTGAACACTATCTCAAGCACACTGTGATGGATATAAATGATGCAAACGAATCGTTTACTGCACCTACTAATTCATTTGAAATGCAAAGGATGAACGCAACCTAACGAGCAACTTCATGACGAGATTTCCCCTTTCGATCACAGGCAACAATCGCAACTTATGACTGGCCACCGGTCATCATCTTTGCCAAGTGTGTCAAACACCACCGATGAAGCTCAAATCTATTCGTTGTACTTTGACGGATCCAAATAAAAAGAAAGTCGGTCTTAGGATGTGTACTCATCGATCTCACAGGTAATAAGACTTTCATTCCATGTAGATTAGAGTTCGAGTGCACTATTAACAGATTGAATATGAAGCACTTTTACAAGTGCTTAGGAAATCTCTGGATATGGACATACAAAATTTAATTGTATTTAGTGGTTCAGAAATCATTGGTCAGGCTGGTAAGAAACTCCATACATTGCTTGTCACCACATTTGAAAAGTTACCAAATTGAAGTATGGATTTTAATGAAAAAATTCTCAGCATTTAACATAAATTCCATTCCTAGACTAAAGTAGTTTGGAGGCTGATATATTGGCTAATGTTTCTTCCAAACTATTTCCTAGAAGAAGGTCTTTCTTCTAATGCATTTTCAATCGGTGTTGTTCAGGTCGTTGATCCCGGACAACATCACCAATTGGAGTGTTCGATGATGACCCGGTGGATCATGGAAAACTGCTTGCATATGGAGGACACCTTCAAAGGTCTTGATCATCGATGAGGGAACTCATGATGAAAACCTTCTAACTAATGGTATATCATATCCTAGATCTTATGAATCGATGTCTGATATGGTAAACTCTATCTCTATATCTGTTGTAAGACTAGAGAGGGTTTATGACTTGCATGATAAGTTTAGAGGGTAGTTAATTATAAAGCGAAAAGTTCTTCTTTGATTTATGAGATGGTAAATTTAGGGATTAAGGAAAATGCTTAGAATATTAATTTGGGAATGGGATACTCCGAGCAAGAAAGACCATACTTGTACATTAAATTGTTTAAAGAGTTCAAGGACATTTTTTGCCTAGACATATGATGATTCAAAAACATTTGACCCTAATATACAACATCTCATCTGTAGAACCACAAACTCGACCTTTTATTGAAATTGAAAGATGCACCCAAATTGGAACCGTCTGTCAAGAAAGAACTAAATAAGTTACTAAATGCAAAGATATTTTTCTCGGTGAGACACACACAATTGGTGTCTAATCTAGTTCTTGTAAAGAAGAAAAGTGGTGAAATTAGACTAAATTAATGGAGCTTTCATAGCAGACAAAGTCATTCAAAAAACTATCTTGTTCCTCAGTGGAACAAATCCTTGACAAGTATCTGGTTTTAGAAGAGACATCTTTTCTAAATGGTTTCGAGGATATAACCGGTCCTCATGTCTCCCGGATCATCTCAAGACCACTACCGTGCCCCATGGGACTTATGCCCTATAGAGAGATTAACCTTTTGGCTCCTTAAATGTTGAGACCACTTTCCGAGCAATGGACATTGCCTTTATTAGTCTAAGTAAATCAATCAGTAATGGTCTATCTTGATGAAGTTATTGTTTTATCTAAAAATAAGAAAGATCCCTTGTGTCTCACCTTAGGGTTTCCTAGAGCGATATGCAAGAGGTATGGCATATCTCTCAACCCTAAGAAATTATTATTTGCGGTAGAGAAAGGAAAATGACTTGGGTTCATAGTGTCCAAACACAGAATGATTATTGACCCGGAAAGAACTGAAGCTATTACTAAACTCTCCCCTCCCTCTTCAAAAAATACATACAGTCTTTTAGGAAAAAATAATTTGATCAAAGGAATTTGTCCCAAGTTTCTTGGAATGGTAAGTCCTTCGCAATTTAATTAAAAGGATGTCGGTGTCGTTGGGGACCCCAAGAAGTCAATCTTGCAGTTCTATTAGAAAATCAATAGTAGAAGCTCCTTCAGCAGTAGGCTAATTTTCCCAAGATTTCCTCTTTACTTTGCATACTCTAATTGATCTTATGTTGTTGTGTTGACACAAAAGAATGTTGAAAGTAATGAGATACACATTGCCTTCATGAGCTCTGTTTTTAAAGGAGCATAATTTAATTACCCCGTGGTAGATTAACAAACATATGTTGTTTTAAAGTAGTGAAACACTTCACAGTCATACTCTGTTGAAATCAGGAACTAAAGTCATTGTTCCTTACCCGTTTGTCAGAAATTTATTAGTACAAAAGGAGTGGGTGAAAAACAGGAAACTTGATGACATCATTACAAGAATATGACCTCAAAATAACCCACTGCACAAATTGTTAGAGGTCAAGGCATGTGTAAACTATTCGTTGATTTGGTTAAAGAACATGAAAGTCAAATTAACACTCTAAATATAAATCAGCACAATCGAAAACATATCATTTGTTCACAAGTTGCTGCTAATTCTTGGTATGATGATTTCAAATTTTATTTAACACATGGATTTGCTCCTCACTATCTTGATCCTAAAATAGAAAACACTAAGACTAAAATCTACATCTTTCCAATTAATAAGCGGTGTATTGTTTCGAAAGAATTTGGTGTTCTTTATAGGTTGTTTGGAGAAAAGGATGGAAGCGGGGAAAGTACTATCGAACATTCATGCAGGTGAGGCCGGTGGTCATTTTGGTGGAGACACCAATTCTCACAAAGTGTTGAGATCCGGGTACTATTGGCCCGTTATTTAAATACGCTCATGTGTTGTGTTGTAAATGCATAATCGCCAAGGTTGTTGGAAGAGTAAAGGTGACATTCCCTTTTGACATGTTACTTTTTGTAGATTCCTGCTTTTTAGCAGTGGGGTCTTGACATCATGGGACCAATTAACCTTCTTCCTCACAGCAACACAAATTTATCATTACAACAGCGGATTATTTTACTATATGGTGCAGGCTGCACCTTTAAAAGTGGTAAACATGAATCAGGTAGTATCTTTCCTTGATTCAAATATCATTACTAGATTTGGAATTCCCGAATGTTTAGTCTTGGATAATGCATCTTATTTCGCATCCTTAGATATGAATGTGTTAAACTTTAGAAAAAGGGATTAAATTGAAAAATATTTTGACTACAGGGAAATGGTCTAAGCGGAATCAACAAAACAAATTTGATCCAAAGTTATCAAGGGGACATTTCTGAAAATCACTAGAATTGGCACAATGCACTATTTAACACACTCTGGGCTGACAAAGTGACACCAAAGCCTCATCGGTAATTCTCCTTTCTTCCTGCGTTTATGGAGAAGGAAATCCTACCTCCTACTGTTTTACTCCCATCTACGCAATTATCACGAGAAAGTTCAAGAGGGAGGAATGCCCCCCTCTTGAAGTCCGAATTAATTAAAACTACAAAGGAAATAGAAGACAAGCAAAGAAAAGTTGGATCGACATCGGTAGTTGTTAAGGTGGTTCAATTCAGAGCTCTTTGGATAGAAACTTCTAGGTAGGATAACTGGTTCTCAAATGGGATAAACTACACGAGGGAAATGGGGAACACACCAAGTTCCATAATTTGTGGTTAAGGACCATTTGTAATCTCTAAAAAACTAGGTCCCAACTCCTTCTATCTACAAAGTTTAGAGGGGACGGTGAGACTGCTGCAGTAATTAGTAGGTCTCAAGAGGTATTTTTCGTGATGATTCCAAATCCACCTCTGTACATATTTTTCTTTTTTAATTTTCTTTTTGTTTGATTTTTGGTTCTTTTCATTTTACTTGTTTTCACTAGTTTCTGAATAAATTTATGTCTAAGTCACCATTTCCCAGTTCATGAAAACCATAATGTATCATCATAAAGTAACAATCAAGGTCATATCAAAGTATCAGTGTTATGGGGAATTGCTAAAGGCTTCGGACTAGCAAAAGAAACTTCTTGTTCGGAATAGTCTTTCTGGTTTCACTTTATAATCATGAGAGGATACGATCATCATTAAAACTCTTACGTTGTCCCTGTTTTTAGAAAACATCTCAAGTATGCCTTCATGTCCTTGGAAATTTATTCTTATCAGAAAACTAATTTTAGATCATGATGAAGGTCGTCAAGCAAAAAAATTAAGTTGGAAAATATCAAGTGTTTGGGAAACTGAAATTTTCAGCATCACACCTCTCTTAGAGAATCCTTAAAGTTTATGTCAAACTGTAAATAAATTATAGAGAGATGTGGGAAGTGTACGTAACCACTTAGAATCACAGAAACGGTATGCGGGAAATGGGTAAATGCATGCATGATGCCAAGACAACTTCATCCCGAGTCTTGGCAGTCCTTGGCGTGAAGCAATGTCGAGGTTCAAAGGTGTCGGTATAAATTTTGATATTAATCATAGAATGTCCTTCATATTGAATTGATCATTCTTGGACAGAGTAGAGGTTTTAGAGTGGGTTAAATTACATCCCCGTTGAGGCTATGGGCCTTACGCTTCATGACATCCCTGTCGACAATATTGGAATCATTTATCTAAAACGTCATCTCTCGTAATTAAAAATTGTCACCATATTGCATTTGGACATAAAGACATCTAACACTAGACTGTGTGATGTTTTTTATTTTGATTGGGATGCTTGACTTGTTATCGAATGTTCTTTAATTTTCAACCATTCTGATCTTTCCTAACATGAATTCTCACGGTGATGCATAAGGCAACTTCTTAAGCCGATGAAATTAGCCATTGGTAGCCCTACATGATTTCGTTATTTAAACTAAAACGACACTTTATGTAGCCGCCTTCACCTCATCTTGTAAATATTATCTTTGTTAGACGATTATTGGATTAGTAAAGATATTCATTAATTGCTTAGAGTTTTCATTTTCCTTTTGTTTTCATGTTGCGATTCATGTGTGAAAGCATGAATCAAACATGAAACTTCTTTCGTATTATATTCCTATACAAAACATTATTTTTAAAGGGTCATTATGCTTATATCCATTCTATATCTAACCTTGAATGACTTACCTTTGAATGTTTGAATATTGATATGATTTCTATGTATTTAGTTGGTTTGAATTTGAATTGTTTGTGTTGATATATTTAAACCCTTTGCAAATTAACTATGGTCATGCTAGTCATGAAAATTAATGCGCAATTATCATACCCTGTACTTGATCCATCTTGCTGGCACATTGAATTAATGAGCCTTTCATTATGGGTTATAGTTTTTCATTCTCTATATGCAAGGTTTTCGTTACAAGGTATGGTCAAGCATCAAGACCAAACCCGCGATGTCCATACTATTATTGCACAGAGGCTTTGTTTGGTTTGTTTTCATTTTATCCACTCAAATTTGTTCCTTTTACTCCTGCCATATAAACCCATAGCTATCTTGAGTCGCCCCTGTTATAGTCCATTCATATTTTTAATGGCTCCTATTGTCCAAATAGATCCAAATGGCTCTCAAACATTATCACGATGATCATTCGAAGAAGATTTAAGAGGTCAAGGTTGGGATACCTTCATCAAAAGAGTTTTGAAGGGTATAGCCTTCATGTGGCTAAGGAATTTATTCATACATTTGATGGGTATAGGGAGAAAATTGGAGATATCCAATTGGAGGTAACTGAAGAGTTTGTGAGTGAAGCTATAGGGCTTCCATCCACTGAGGACAAGTGGTTCAAGAACTCAAAAATTGAAGAAGTTTCATGGAGCCTCTTCATGATCTCCAGGAAAACCGATTGTTGTGAGAAAGGTATCCCTATTTGTTTGGTTAAATGTAGGTGGCATGGTTTCCTGTGATCATAAGCGGTTGTGACTGTGAAGGTGGTTATGGTCCTGGATTTGTATCTATCATATATGGTTTATTATGCACTTCATAGGTTTTCATTTGAATGTGCCTTTATATTTGCTAAGAATCCTATACAAGATGTCTAAAAGGTATAAAAATCAAAGCCTCGACTCTAGTCTTTTCCACCATAGCTTGATCAAAATTTGGTTAACTCACCACTTAACAACCATAGGTGATTGTTGGGATGGATTTTTAGCGAGAAATGGTTTGGTTTATAGCTCTTTTGTAGACGTCCCTAATTTGGGTTAACCATTGATGAAAAAACATTTTGACAGTCCGAATAATAAGCCAACCACAAAACCCCTGAACGAAGTAATTCCCAGTCAATCCCCACATGAGAAACAGGTTGTTGGTTTTGAGTTGAGTGAACCCCCTATGGATGAATTAGATGTTGGCCATAACTCCACTGTGAAACCCTATGTCAACAAATCTAAAAAATAGTCAAAACAAAACATACCATGACATTAGGTGCTCCGAAATAAAAGAGTCGGTCGGTTAATTTTGAGTAAGTTGAGAAATAGAGTCAACCCTCATTTGATCTCAATCGGCCCAATCGGGGTTAATGAGGTCTCAGATTCATAAATTGAAGATTTCTTGGCTAAAGACTTGCAGGGATTGTCGAATCGATCTGCTCAATGTATAACCGTTAATAATCTTCCATTGTGTCTCGAGGGTAAATATGGGTTCACTAGAATTAGGCTTGGTCAAGCGCACATAATGGGTAATGTTGATACAGCCAGACATGATTGTACACTTCGCCAACATATTGTTCCTCCTATGCAATGTGAGGTTTTCCTAGATTGGATTGAATGATACTATATTGATATCCCAATTCTCCAAGCTCAAATTAAAACACTCACAACTCACAGGTGAATGCGAGAAAAAGAAATCCTTGACCTCAAAGAAAACAGAGACAAGCTAAGCGTCTTAAGAAGATTAGGTAACATAATTGATCAAAAAGCGTGAGTCAGTTTAATTCCATAATCAATTATGAGCTATCCTGATCCATTTTTAGTTGTTGGTTGAAATGGTAAAATGGTTTTCCCTCTTATTACATTCATGTTATATTTTTGAATCAAATCGTTTTAAAATTAGATTTTGTTTGCCAAGATAAGGTAACTCTGAGAATCTTTTAGATTCAAAGTAGCAAGTCATTTTAAATAAAAAATGAGTAATTAGTTATGTGTATTTAACTTGTTCCTGTTTTGTTTTCAGGACGTGGTAGATCTTGATGCTGATTTTATGATATGGAACATGTTCGATTTAGATTGTTAGTCTCTCTTTTTTCTTTTCTTTTAAAAAAAAAAAAAAAACTTTTGTGTTTTTTTTTTTTTTTTTTTTTTGAAAAAACAATTTTTTTTTTTTTTTTTTTATTTTTTATTTTGTAATATTTTGATCTCATGAGATCTTATCCTATCTTAGGAGATGGGAAGATGAGATTTCAAAACACTTTAAATACTCGCATTTTGTAAGTGAGGAGGCCATCTTCTCACGGAGCGGATTATGGACAAATGATTGATAGAACCTAATGGAACAGCTTCTAGCAATTCGACTTTAGACCAATGTTAATGCTGTCTCATTTATGTTTCATCTCTTTTATTTTGGAATAGTAATGTGTTTTGTAGATTTAGTCTCCATGACATTTGATATTCCATTTCAAATTGATATTTAAATGTTGTCTTTAAATTTATTGTTCCATATGTGATAACTGTGATCATCGGAGTCTCAATTTGATATCAGGTTTTATTTGATGTTTAATTGATACATAAATATGAATGTTTTGCAAAAAGATTTCTCAAATTGTAATCATTTGTAATCATAAGACTACAGTATCACATGTGTTCAATATTTTGTTATTAAACTCTGGCTGCCAATACATTTTTATTCAGGAAAATTTTAGTATAAACCTACTGCATATTTCTTTCAGAAGGCGGGGTAGTTGGATGCTCTTGTTCGCACAGAGACTCTGACACATTTAACAAACTAACAACGGTTAGCTTCACCTTCTTTCTAATTTGTCATTTTATGCATTGGTGAAGCGGAAAGTTTTTAGATTGGCTTTGACCATCTGTGCATATTTGTTTCACAACTTAGTTAATTCATGTTTTTTTTTTATATGATTTATAATTAAGCAGGAAAATATAAAGTAATTAGCACTATTTATCTTGCTTCTCAAAACAATGATCTTTACACATTGATTTGTGGTTTCGATTAAAAATTGCAAACTGTAAATTCTGTTCATAAGTGATATTTTTGTGTTTTCTTTCTCATTCTAAATACATTTACAATAAAGGGAATAAACTAACTAATGTTAAACTATATATATATATATATATATATATATATATATATATATATATATATATATATATATATATATATATATATATATAACATTAGTTAGTTTATTCCTTTAAATGTGTTAGAATGAAGAAGAAAAGCTACAAAATATCACTTATCAAACGAGGAATTCTGATTACTAATGCTATAATCTTTACATTGATTTTGTAGTTTCCATTAGACTTTGCAACCTATAAATTCTGTTTCATAGAGTGATATTTTTATGTTTTCTTTCTCATTCTAAATACATTTTAATAAAGGAATAAACTAACTAATGTTAAAACTATATATATATATATATATAGCATATTATAGTTTTAACATTGGATGGATTATTCCTTATCTTAGGACCTTAGATTGGCTAATAGTTTTAACATTAGTTAGTTTATTCCCTTTATTTATCTTAGGACCTTAGATTGGCTAACGGAGCCATTAAACCCGTCAAAACAGGTTACCTCAAATGGCTTGGGTTATTTAGACAACCTCGGACTGGACCTGTTCTTCCAGTTGACGGCTTGTCAATTTTGCCCATCAACAGGGTTCCAAGTAGTAGTTGATTAATGGTTATAATGCTATGATTTAGCAATTGTAGTTGAGCGATTGTTGTAAGTCGTTGAGTTGTAGAAGAGTAAAATAGCTAGATCTTGAGGGTTAGGTCACAGGCTGAGGAGCATGGTGTGATCTATTCTACCTCAAAGAGGTTGTGGAACCTCTTCAAGATTGTATGATCAAACATGTAGTGCGCGCAATGCCATGTTTTTCAGAAAATATAAATAAAAGAGCCTAAGAAACCATATCTTTGTGGGCGTAGCCCGGGAAGTGGTGAACCAGGGTAAAACATCTGTACTGTGTGATGATTGAATGCTTGTTTACTTCTTGTTAATGGTTGATCATCTTTAATTTTTTTAATGATTGATTTACACATATGTGGTTAGCTAGATCTAGAAGATTGCATGTAATGGTTTAATAGATGAATGGATCTTAATAATAATAGATTGAATAATCAATTTAAGGCCTAAGAAATATCAATTACAATCCCAGATCCCCACTCATTCCTAGATTGTAAGCATATGAGCATTGAAGTCACCCATAGAACTATCTCGATTGAGAATGTGCAGTACATTCTGTGTATTATGTTTCCTTCTAGCTTACCTGGAGGGTCGATAGTTTTGGAGGGTTTTGTTGGAAACCTGTTCAGATCTGAACCTGGGTCAGCCCAAGAAGTAGGTAGAGAGATCAATAGCCAATAGTGGTAACTTATATCTATGAAGAGATGTGATGGCTATGCTCATTCGCAAGAAGATGATTACAATGAGGTTCCAAAGGACGTTTTAACATAAATCATAATCGAGAAAACCCTAAACATCCAAAACCCTAACACCCAGAATATGAAACTCCAAAAGGTTTGTGGGCCCAGATGGGGGTAGTTGATACGTCAACTTCCTGAGGGTGTAAATTTTGCATATGATCTATGTTTGGGGCATTCGATGCCTCATCAGAACAGTATAGACAAGGAGTACACATTCCATTCATCCTAGCATGTTCCTTTGGCTACATGATAGGTGCTTTCGAGACAAAAAAAAAAAAAATAAACATCATTTAGGGTCTCAAAATGACCCCGGAAATTCAAAACCTGAAAAACCATAGAAAAAATGCCAAGGTAGAAACCCATGTTTTGAGCCCGGGGAATAGGTGGGTGGCCACTGATATCTTTATATATCATTCCTTCCCCCTTAGGAAGAAATGGTCCCCATTACATAAATTTCTCATGGGATATGGGGAATATTTTGTTAAATTTGACCTCGGGGAGTTGCTTGCCTTGTTGTAGAATATGTCTTGCTTAACTTGTTGAAGGTTGTTATGAAATCATTGTTGGAGGGGTTGGATTCGTTCAACCAATATAGATGCATGATATTCTTGAGTGTTGTAGGACTCTGTCAATGAATATGTATCATGAAGAGTATGAAGGGATCTGTTATAACTTTTCTTGGTTGGGCAGTGTGGAGGCACCCCCATAGGTGAAGAAACAATATTTTTGTGCTCTTCTACAATTTTCTTCTTCAATATATAAAGGTATTGGGCCAATGATAAAATGGTTACAGTGTCCTTTTTTTCACCTTCTGACCAAATTGTGAAGAGGCTAAACTTTGTGTCATTGTTTTGTCAGGACAGTAGTCGGAACTACCTCTGGTATTTTGTAAATCTAACCCCCTAGAGTAATAATGATGCTATGGGATCGAGAATCATAAATAGCATGACACTTCCAAATATATGGTTGGCCTAACATAACATCACAAACTTCTAGGGGGGAAACATCACACAGTACCTCATCCTTGAAGGGATTGATGTTGTAGGATGGACAACACTATTGGTTGACACAAAGATCTCAACCCTGGCGAAGCCACCTGATGTTGTATGGTTGTGGGTATGGTGTTTTTGGAAAATCCAACTACTTGATGATATATGTTGATATTAGTTTCTTCTCTCTTCTACTATCAACAATAAAATGCAGCAAGGTCCCCTTCACCCACATATGTGAATGGAAGAGGTGTTCCCCCTCCTCATGATCTTTCAGTTATTCTAGTTGGATTGTTGTGGTCGTGACAGTAGCAGTGGGTTATGCATCAATGATCTATCTCCTTTTATTATTTTTTGAATCAGAGTCCGAGTCTGGGCTCATCTCTGTTTCTTTGAGCTCGACTACCAATGATTGTTTCGAGAAACATTCATCAATGTTGTGTCAAGGGATTTTGTGGAATTCACACCTCTTCCCAATGTCCTTCTTCATCTTTATGTTACCCTTATTTTCCTGTAGCTTGGACTGGTTTTCTTGAGGTTGGATATTCTATGAGTTAGGGACACCTTTACCATACTTTGGTTGTTACAGTTTTGCAGACCCAAATTCACACTTGTTTTGTTTCTTAATCTTTTTCTCGATTTTGACAGCATATCGATAAGTGGCTCCTAATGATGAGATGTCCAAAAAATCCATTTTGGTTTCGATGTACCTACTTAGAGCCCCATGGTATTTTAGAACTAGATTTCACTCGGAGACTTTGATACCCATCTTGGTATGCAAGGTATGGAAGGTATTTGTGAACTTCAACATTATTTGTCCCTTCTCTTGATGCATCATGGTCCATCTCATGTATTGGTCATCATATTTTCAAACAAGATAATATTATCCTTGGCCGCATCCATCAAAAAATCCTAGGTGGTCTTGGCCCCAAAAATTCCAAACTCCTCTATGGAATTTTTCTCTCAGTAAGTTTCCCACCAATGTTTTACATGGGGGACAACCTTAAGGAGCACAAAGGTGATATTTTCTCTATAAAACAAATGTGGATAAAGAAGAAACCTTCTAGCATATTTAACCACTTTTCTACATCAATCTGATCTTCAAATATGGGAATATCAAAATTAACTTGTACCTTGAATGGGGCAGCCTCTCCAAAGTGACTGCTTGAAAAATACATGCCTTCTATTGTTGGTAATCGTTGAAGGATTTGGGAAAAAATATTAAACATCTTGTTCTGTTGTTGCGCGAGGGCTTCTGTGAGAAATATCTTGATAGGATCTCCATCCCCTTCATCTCTCTTTTATTTTTCCATGGGAGGCCACTTTGTTATAGGATTAATCAGTAAATGTGGACATAAACAGATCTCCCTAGATCCACCTAGATCTAGAACAAAATAGAACAGAACATGAAACTTTCCCTAAGTTCTAATCATTGAGTTTACGAAGTAACAAGACATGGGAAACATACCTTTAAAATATCGCTTCCTCTTGTCTTTTTCATCCTAGATCCACTTCAATTCTCTTGTGATATTGAATCTGAAAGGGAACATAAACCAACCAAAGTGAAATCAACACAAGATACTCAACAAGAAATTATGCATGTGATCAAGGAATCATACAATAAAACAAGAATAGTTTTATGGGAAATAAACATATTGTTGTATCATATTAAATGAAAGTGGAGATTACAAACAAAATCCTTGATGTCGCAAGGTCCCCTTCTGATGTCCCTTTTCTCCAACACACACACTTTATCCAACCTTGAATGAAGAAGATCCACAATGACTTGATGAACTGAAATGAAGCCCTCAAGTATGAACTGAAGTAGAATTCCTCATCCAATTCTTAACCTATTCAATATTAATCTTGTTTGAATCAACCTCTATTAACCTTATCCTTTTCCATGAGAAATCCCTCTTTATATAAGGTAGAGAGAGATGGTTGAATAGATTAGTATGATCCCACAAAATTAGAGAAGCGAGTAAGATCCAAACCATACGGACGCCAACTCATATTCTAGAAGATCCCCTTCTAGAACTTTCGTGAAACTTGACCTTTTCTTAGTCTTTTGACATCGTCGCACCCTAGTTGTAGAGCAGCCTGCAAAGATGTTGTAGCCCATATTTAGAGAAGGGAGAAAAAATCAAGCATCAACGCACCCTATGTATGGTGCAGCCTGCGACGACCTTCCTTAATAAGGTTTTTGATAAGAGAAAGTCAGTCACCTTCTTCATGGAGAAAGACTCTTTTTGGGAACATGAAAACATGTTTGTCAATGGATCACTTGGGTGACCAAAATAATGTGTAACACACTTGGGCTGGTGAGAGTAGTTGTCCTCAAGAGAAACTAGCTCGAGACACAACTCTTTATATCCTCACCTCGTCAGGGACATGCACTGAGAAATGACAAGGAGCAACCTTCTCCGATACCATTGATCCATATTATTTTGAGAATGAAATGAAGGTGGATATATAACAATGAAATACATATAAATATTACAAGAAACACATAGGTATAGTAATACGCAATTTCTGTTAATGAGAGAAATGTACAGAACTGTAAAATATAGAGTGAATGAACTCGCTAGAATGGTAGCAGCTTGTCTCTGAGAATATATGTGATGGATACGCTCATTCAAAAGAATATTATTAAAATGAGGCTCCAAAGGATTTTTTAACATAAATCATAATTGAGAAAACCCTAAACATCCAAAACCCTAACCCACAGAAGATGAAATGCCAAAAGGTTTTGGGGCCTCGATGGGGGTAGTTGGTACGCAACTTCCTGAGGGTGTAAATTTTTCATATGATCTCTATTTGGGCACTCGATACCTCGTCGAAAAGGTATAGCTGAGGAGTAAACATTTTTTTCACCCTAGCATGAGCCTTTGGTGACATGGTAAGTGCTACCGAGCCAAAAAAAATGTCATTTAGGGCCTCAAAACAGCCTCGGAATTTCAAGACCCAAAAAACCGTAGAAAAATTTCCAAGGTGGAAACCCATGTTTTGAGCCAATGGAATAGGTGGGTGGCCATTGGTATCCGTCTGGATTAGTTTGGAATCCCCTACATGTATATGAGGGATACAATCTTCATACAAAGAAAAAAACAATACTACCTTATCAAGGACGGGAATTCTTGCATCATCAATACACACAAAGGTAAATCCAAGATATATCTAGCTAGTTCCAACCAAGCCAAAAAATTGATCAGTTCTAGTAAGATGTATTTATTTTCTTAAGATAGAATTGTCCAAGTGATGAATCGGTAAGATTAAAGGCATCCCTGGCGGGATGTACTAAAGAGAAAAAGAAATAGTTGGATGAGTTGTTGTAGGCATATAGAGGAGTGTTCCAGGAGCCTAAAGGGTTACCACTTAAGAGGAAAGTGGATCATGAGACACATTTATTTCCTAACTCCCCATTACCAAATATTGGGTTGTATAGACATTTGATTCTGGAATTAAACAAATTGAAGAAACATTTTTATAATAATTTGTTGGATTAGGGAGTAATTCAACCAAGAACCTCACCTTGTGGGATACCAATCATCATAATTCCAAAGAAGGATGGGACTTGGTGAATGTGTATCGACTACAGAGCTTTGAACAATATCACACTCAAGAATTGGTACCCTCTACCTAGGATTGATGATTTTTTAGATTAGTTACAATATTCCAAGTACTTCACCAAGTACACTTTAAATAAGAAGAGACATGTAATATTTCCTTCAAGACAAGGAATGGTGTGTATGAATGGCAGGTCATTCCTTTTGGTTTATGGAATGCACCAGCTACATTTATGTGATTGATGAATGTATATTGCATCCCTATTTAGATTCGTTTGTAATATTGTATTTGGATGGAATATTGGTTTACATATCTACCTATGAAAAGCACATATTATATCTTATGCAAGTGTTAGAGGCTCTAAAAAAACATCATTTGTTGGATAACCATAAGAAATGTGAGTTTCTTCAGTAGCCATTAGTGTATTTGGGGTACATGGTTGGTGGAGAGAAACTCAAGAAAAATAATGTGAAGATGGAGGCCATCCAAAACTGGCTAGTTCCTAATAATGTCACTAAATATAAGATGTTTGTTGGGGTGGAACAATACCTATGGAATTTCATAGCATCATTTTTAATAGTAGTTGCACCACTCTATGTCATAATTGTCAGTGATAAAAGTTTCTAGTGGGTAAAGAATCAATAGAAATATTTTGATGACCTAAAACAGAATATCATTCAAGCACCAATTCTTACATTACCTAAATTGAAGAATCATTTATAATTAAAGGTAGATACAAGTGGATATGTTATGGGAGTTGTCTTGATGTAAGGAGGTAAGTCGATATGCTATCATTCTGAAATGTTTCATGGGGGGGGTTCTTGAACTACCTTATGTATAATAAGAAAATATTTTCCCTAGTTAAAGATATTAAGAAGTAGAATCACTATATGATGGGAAAGGAAACCATTATCCAAATTGATCACTAACCACTATAATATTTACAATCCTAGAGTAAGCTTCATCAAACCAAACATTACAAGTTGATGGGGTTTTGTAGCAATTTCATCTAGTGGTCAAATATAAGAAGACTAGCACTAATAAGTTGGTAGACATACTTTCATCCCATCCATATCCAATATTACAACTTTGGGAACTCTCATGCACATGGATATTTTTACCCATTATGCATATAAAGAGGCATACATAAAAGACAAGTA
>SNQJ01S0034989.1:87507-97562 GCA_010110895.2 Picea sitchensis
TTCGAGGTTGGAGGATGGGAATATCAATATAGTATCATTCAATCCAATCTAGGAAAACCTCACATTGCATAGGGGTAACGATATGTTGGCGAAGTGTACAATCATGTCTGGCTGTATCAACATTACCCATTATGTGCGCTTGACCAAGCCTAATTCCAGTGAAACCATATTTACCCTCGAGACATGGTGGAATATTATTAACGAAGTCATACAGTTGAGCATGATCAGATCTTTGACAATCTGAATCCTCTTTAGCCAAGAAATCTTCAATTTATGAATCTGAGACCTCATTGACCTCGATCAGGCCGATCGAGCTCAAATGAGGGTTGGATCTATTTCTCAACTTTCTCGAAATCAAATGACCAACTCTTTTATTCTGAAACCCTAATGTTGCGTGTTTTTGTTTTGACTATTTGCGAGATTTGTCGACATAGGGTTTTCACAGTGGTATTATGGACAATATCCAAATTAGGCATAGGAGGTTCACTCCACTCAAAACCTACAGCCTATTTCTCATGTGGGGATTGACTGGGCATTACCTCGTCCAAGGGGGTTGTGGCTGGCTTATTATTCAGACTGTCAAAATGTTTTTTCATCAATGGCTAACCCAAATTAGGGACGTCTACAAAAGAGATAGAAACCAAACCATTTCTCGCTAAAAATCCATCCCAACAATCACCTATGGTTGTCAAGTGGCGAGTTAACATAATTTTGATCAAGCTGTGGTGGAAAAGATTAGAGTCGAGGCTCTATTTTTTATACCTTTTAGACATCTTGTATACGATTCTTAGCAAATATAAAGGCACATTCAAATGAAAACCTATGAAGTGCATAAGAAATAGTATATGATAGATACAAACTACACCATAACGAACTTCACAGGTCACAAACTGTTTAAGGATCAATAGAAAACCATGCCACCTACATTTAACCAAACAAATAGGGATACCTTTCTCGCAACAATCGGTTTTCCTGGAGATCATGAAGAGGCTCCATGAAACTTCTTCGATTTTTGAGTTCTTGAACCACTTCTGACCGATGGATGGAAGCCCTATAGCTTCACTGACAAACTCTCCAGTTACCTCCAACTGGATATCTCCAATTTTCTCCCTATACCCATCAAACGTCTGAATAAATTCCTTAGCCACATGAAGGTTATACCCTTCAAACCTTTTGATGAAGGCATCCCAACCCTGACCTTTTAAATCTTCGGCTGCATCATCGTGAGATAGAAATGCTTGAGAGACATTCGACTCTATTCAGACAATAGGAGCCATTAAAAATATGACTGGACTGTAACAGGGGCGACTCAAGATAGCTCTGGGTTTAGATGGCAGGAGTAAAAGGAACAAATCTGAGCGGATAAAATGGAAACAAACCAAACAAAGCCTTTGTTCAATAATAGTATGGACATCGCGGGTTTGGTCTTGATGCTTGACCATACCTTGTAACGAAAACCTTGCGTATAGAGAATGAAAAACTATAACCCATAATGAAAGGCCTATTAATTCTCTGTGCCAACGAGATGGATCAAGTACAGGGTACGATAATTGCGCATTAATTTTCATGACTAGCATGACCATAGTTTTTGCAAAGGGTTTAAATATATCAACACAAACAATTCAAATTCAAACCAACTAAATACATAGAAATCATATCAATATTCAAAACATTCAAAAGGTAAGTCATTCAAGTGTTAGATATAGAATGGATATAAGCATAATGACCCTTTAAAAATAATGTTTTGTATAGGAATATAATACGAAGCTAAGTTTTCATGTTTGATTCATGCTTTCAGTCATGAATCAAACATGAAAACAAAAGGAAAACGAAAACTCTAAGCGATTAATGAATATCTTTACTAATCCAGTAATCGTCTAAAAAAGATAATATTTACAAGATGAGGTGAAGGCAGCTACAAAAAGTGTCATTTTAGTTTAAATAACGAAATCATGTAGGGATGCCAACAATGGCGACTTACTGGGCGAAGAAGTTATCTATGCATCACCAGAGAATTCATGTTAGGACAGATCAAAATGGTTGAAAATTAAAGAACATTCGATAACAAGTCAAGCATCCCAATCAAACTAAAAAACATCACACAGTCTAGTGTCAGATGTCTTTATGTCCAAATGCAATCTGGTGACAAGTTTTAATTACGAGAGAGATGCCGTTTTAGATAAATGATTCCAATACTGTCGACAGGGCTGCTGCTGCCAGCAGGCGTCCATAGACTCGGCAGGGATGTCAATTAACCCACTCTAAAACCTCTACTCTGTCCAAGAATGATCAATTCAATATGAAGGACATTTCACGATTAATATCAAAATTTATACCTGATAATTTTCTTTGAACCTGACATTGCTTCGCTGCCAGTAGGACTATTCAGTACCCTGATGAAGTTGTCTTGGCATCATGCATGCATTTACCCATTTCCTGCATACCTGTTCAGTATCTCGGTGGGTTATAGACACTTCCCACATCTCTCTATAATTTATTTACAGTTTGACATAAATTTTATGATCTTCAGAAGAGAGGGGTGATGCAGAAAATTTCAGATTCCGAAACACTTGATACTTTCCAACTTAATTTTTCGCTTGACGACCTTCATCATGATCTAAAATTAGTTTTCTGATAAGAATAAATTTTCGAGGACATGAAGACATACTTGAGTTGTTTTCTTTAAAAACAAGGACATCGTAAAGAGCTTTAAGGATGATCGTATCTTCTCATGATTATAAAGTGAAACCAGAAAGACTATTCCGAACAGGAAGTTTCTTTTGCTAGTCTGAGTTTTAGCAATTTACAACACTGATACTTTGGAATGACCTCGACGGTTTCTTTATGATGATACATTATGGTTTCCTTTCATGAACTAAATGGTGACATAGAAATAAATTTATCCAGAAAACAGTGAAAACAAGTAAAATGAAAAGAACCAAAATAAAAAAACAAAAACAAAATTAAAAAATAAAAATATGTATAGAGGTGGATCTGGAATCATCAGAAAAAATACCTTTTGAGAGCTTGGCCATTCGCCGGAAAAGTGTTTGTCTGTCCCTACAAATTGTGTAGACAGAAAGAGCTGGGACCTAGTTTTTCCAAGATTACAAATGGTCCCAACCACAAATTATGGAACTTGGTGTGTTCCCCTTTTCCCTCATGGGGTTTATCCCATTTGAGAACCAGGTCTCCTAACTCGAAGTTCCTATCTGAAGAAGAGTTTGAATCGAACCAATTTTTCACAATCTGCTGATGCTGATCCAACTTCTTCTTTGCTTGCACTCTTACTTCCTTTAGTTTTAATAGGCGTTAATTCAACTTTCAAGAGGGGGGCATTCCTCCTCTTGAACTTTCTGCGATAATTGCAGAGATGGGAGTAAAATAGGAGGAGGTAGGATTTCTTCTCTCCCGTAAACGAGGAAGAAAGGAGAATTACCAATAGAGGTTTTGGGTGTCACTTTGTCAGCCCAGAGTGTGTTAAATAGTGCATTGTGCCAGTTCTTGTGATTTTCAGAAAATGTCCTCTTGATAATCTTGATCAATTTTTTTTTTGTTGATTCCGCTAGACCATTTCCTTGGGGGTAGTAGCTGGCAAAATATTTCAATTTAATCCCTTTTTGTAAAGAGAACACATTCATATCTAAGGATGAGAAATAAGATGCATTATCCAAGACTAAACATTCGGGAATGCCAAATCTAGTAATGATATTCGAATCAAGGAAAGATACTACCTGATTCGTGTTTACCACTTTTAAAGGTGCAGCTTCAGACCATCTAGTAAAATAATCCGTTGCTGTAATGATAAATTTGTGCTGTTGTGAGGAAGAAGGGTTAATTGGTCCTATGATGTCAAGACCCCACTGTTGAAAAGGTGAATCTATAGTAACATGCTGCAAAGGGAATGTCACCTTTTTTACTCGTCCAACAACCTTTTGGCATATTATGCATTTACAACACAACACATGAGCGTATTTAAATAACGTGGGCCAATAGTACCTGGCTCTCAACACTTTGTGAGAATTGGTGTCTCCACCAAAATGACCACCAGTCTCACCTGCATGAAGTTCAGATAGTACTTTCCCTGCTTCATCCTTTTCCAAACAACTCATAAGAACACCGTCGAAATTCTTTCGAAACAATACATTGTTTATTAATTGGAAAGATGTAGATTTTAGTCTTAGTGCTCTTTTATTTTTAGGATCAAGATAGCGAGGAGAAGATCCATGTGTTAAATAAAATTTGATATCATCATACCAAGAATTAGCAGCAACTTGTGAACAAATGATTTTTTTTCGATTGTGCTGATTTATATTTAGAGTGTTAATTTGACTTTCATGTTCTTTAACTGAATCAACGACTAGTTTACACATGCCTTGACCTCTAACAATTTGTGCAGGGGTTATTTTGAGGTCATATTCTTGTAACGACGTCATCAAGTTTGCCTGTTTTTCACCCAATTCCTTTTTTACTAACAAGTTTCTCACAACGGGGTAAGGAACAATGACTTTAGTTCTGGATTTCAGCAGATATGACCGGAAGTGTTTCACTGCTTTAAAAACAACATACGCCTGTTGATCTACAACTGGGTAATTTATATATGCTCCTTTGAAGGTTGATCTCATGAAGGAACTAGGTATTTCATTGCTTTCAACATTCTTTTGTGTCAACACAACAACATAAGATCAATTAGAGGCAAAAGTGTAAAGAGTGAAATCTTGGGAAAATTGGGGCTCATCAAGGAAGGAGCTTCTACTATTTCTTTTCTAATAGAATCAAAAGATTGACTTTCTTGGGGTCCCCAACGATACTGGACATCCTTTTTAATTAAATTTTGTAAAGGACTTACCATTTCCAAGAAACTTGGGACAAATCTTCTGATGAAATTATTTTTTCCTAAAAAGGATTGCATGTATTTTTTGGAAGAGGGAGGGGAGAGTTTAGTAATAGATTGGGTTCTTTCTGGGTCAATAATCATTCCGTCTTTGGACATTATGAACCCAAGTAATTTTCCTTTCTCTACCACAAATACTAATTTCTTAGGGTTGAGAGATATGCCATACTTGCGACATCATTCTAGGACAACCCTAAGGTGAGACAAGTGATCTTTCTTATTTTTAGAAAAAAAAATAACGTCATCAAGATAGACCATTACTGATTGATTTACGAGACCACGAAAGGCAATGTCCATTGCTCTCTGGAAAGTGGCCCCAACATTTATGAGCCAAAAAGGCATCTTCCTATAGGCATAAGTCCCCCATGGGGTACGAAAAGTGGTCTTGAGCTGATCTGGGGGAGACATGAGGACCTGGTTATATCCTGAAAAACCATCTAGCAAAGATAGTCTTTCTAAACCAGATACTTGCTGAAGGATTTGTTCCATTGCAGGAACAAGATAGTTGTCTTTATCAGACGCTTGGTTCAAGTTACGAAAGTCGACACGTAGTCAAATTTCACCTCTTTTCTTCCTTACATGAACTAGATTAGACACCCATTGTGTGTGTCTCATCGGGAAAATTATCTTTGCATTTAGTAGTTTATTCGGTTCTTTCTTAACAGTGGGTTCTAATTAGGGGTGCATATTTCTTAATTTTTGCTAAAAAGGTTGAGTTTGTGGTTTCATGGGGATGAGATGTTGTATTATATTAGGGTCAAATGTTTTTGAATCATCATATGTCCAGGCAAAAACGTTTTTAAATTATTTAAACAATTTAATAAGGGCATATCGTTCTTGCTCGGAGCATCCCATTCCCAAATTAATATTATGAGGATTTTCCTTAGTCCCTAAATTTACCGTCTCATAAGTCAAAGAAGAACTTTTCGTTTTATAATTAACTGATCCTCTAAACTTATCATGCAAGTCATAAAACCTCTCTAGTCTTACAATGGATCTGGGAATAGAGTTTACCATATCGAACGTCGATTCAGAAGATCTAGGATCTGATATTACCATGAAGTTGTGAAGGTTTTCATTGTGAGTTCCCTCATTGATGACTACACCTTGGAAGGTGTCCTCCATATGCAAGAAGCTGATGATCTGCTGGTCATCGTTGAACACTCTCCAATTGGTGATGTTGTCTGGGATCGAAGGCCTGAACAACAATTCGATTTAAAATGCATTAGGAGAAAGACCTTCTGCAGGAAATAGTTTAGAAGCAACATTAGCCAATATATCAGCCTCCAAACTACTTAGTCTAGGAATGGAATTTATGTTAAATGCTGAGAATTTTTTCATTAAACTCCATACTTCAATTTGGTAACTTTTCAGATGTGGTGACAAGCAATGTATGGAGTTTCTTACCTGCCTGACCACAATTTATGAATCACTAAATACAATTAAATTTTGTATGTCCATATCCAGAGATTTCCTAAGCACTTGTAAAAGTGCTTCATATTCGACTGTGTTATTAGTGCACTCGAACTCTAATCAACAGGCAATGAAAGTTTTATTACCTGCGGGATCTATGAGTACACATCCTGCACCGACTCTTTCTTTGGATTTGGATCCGTCAAAGTACAACGACTAGATTTGAGCTTCATCGGCGGTGTTTGACACACTTGGTGAAGCTGATGACTGAGTACAGGTCATAAGTTATGATTGTTGCCCAGGATCAGTGAAAGGGGAAATCTTGGTCATGAAGTTACCAAAGAAGGTGTTCATTCCTTGCATTTCAAATGAATTAGTAGATGTAGTAAACAATTCGTTTGCATAATTTATATCCATCACGGTGTGCTTGAGATAGCCTTCAAAATTTATCCTAATTTTGTTAGGCTGTCCATTTTCTGGTATGTAATGATCCCAAGCCATTATGCAAGGATCATCACGGTTTTGGTGTCTTTTTAAAACTTTTTCTGGTTGTGGTATTTCGTCAAACACTTTGCTGATCTACTTTTTAGATGTCTTTATATGTGTGTATGCAGCAAATAACAGAAATATATAACCATGGAACATACCTCAACCATATGTAATAAGATAGACAAGCCAAAACATCTAAAATCTTATTTATTCATAAAATATAAGAACCTGCTACAATGGAGATGCCAATCTGGACTGCTCAACAAATGGCCAATAGATAACAAGTATGAGCTGCTACAAAATGCTTCCGACAATACAAAATAAGTCTCCAAAGGATGGATAAGAGATGAAGACCAATGCCAAGTGCCAAACCCCTCACTACTGGAAGATGTCACACTCTGCTGGATAACTGAAGCTCCTCAACAATTCGGCCCTGGTGCCAAATATGTCCAATCACCTCCAGAAAGATGCCAAATAGTAGATCGGGTGATGGTAAGAACAACCCAGGTGCCCGAATCTCCAAGATCCCTCTCAATCTCTGTAGATCTGAAATCCCCCACTGAATGGTGCACCCCACTGGATGACTGAAGCCCTAGATAATTTGACCCTATTGAAGGAGGCCTCCAAATGCTTCGAAACTCTCCAGAAATATATATCAGGACACTGCAAGTCACTAGGTGAATTCTCAGGGTCATATCTGAAGTGTAACCCCTCCAAATGGACTAGATCTGGATCTCAAAAATGCCCTCCTTCTCTTCAATTCGCCCCACTGCTCAAGAAATAATCTGAGCCATAAAATTATCTCAAAAAGCACTAGATCTGATGTCCAAGGCCCTGTGATGAAAAACCAAGTGATAGAATCCTCAACGGCCCTGCCAATCTTCTACAACGAATCTCTCTCCAAAGATGGTGCGCCCCCCTTGCTGGAAACCCCCCATGGTGCGCCCTCCTCCTCTTCCTGTGCCTGTGGCTGTGTAGAACCTCCTACATTGATGCAGATCTGACTAGAATGGTGTGGGAGAGTATTTCATCTTCGAGACCAAGCTTGGGACAAGCTAGGTGGAATCTTTCACCACCGAATCATCCTCTAAGGTTTGTTAAGTCAAAACCCTCAAAACCCCCAAGAGATGGGCTCACTAGCTAAAGCCAGATATCAAACTGATAAACATACATGAATGAATGAGAAGAGGACCTTGCCTTTCCTTTATACTTTTGGCTCACCTTGTCCCTCCAAAGTGACTTTCATTTTATTAATATTTAATTAATTAATTAAATCACTTTAATTAATTAATTAATCCTTTTACCTCTAAAAATCTCATTATCTCTCCTTGTGGCTTCCCTAGCCACTGCAAGTCACTTATAGCCATCCCATCTTGTAGTGTTTCTTCTCCCGATTCCAATGAGCTATTACACTGAGAGGTTCCTCCAAGTAATGTGCCCAAAATGACCTCTTAAGTGAATTTCATTGACTTATAGCTCAAAATAGTCAAAATCATGGAAATCGTCAGAATGCAACGGAACCAAAGCCAACCTGTGAGGAATGGATCATAATGATGGAATATGATGAGCAATGCAAGATGGACCCCAAAATTCCTCTCAATAACCCCTGTACTCGCGATAACCTCCATCTGGCTACTCTGGTCATCATAACCCTCTACACTATGCTAATGTCCCAAAGTGGGGACATTACAGTCCTCCCGGCTAGAAAATTGCTTGTCCTCAAGCAATAACCAAATCATCTCAATTAAAATACCAGGATCCCATTTCCACCTGTGGGATACATAGTAGAACTCATCCAAAGATGGACAATAGCACACTCCACCCCCTGGATCCCATATTAGGAAGTGAACTGCAATACTCTACGAAGCATAGTCCTGAAAGATATCAACCCTATGAACCTCCTGCATATGACACATGGCCTCATCTCGGAATGAGTCAATCCTCCAGATCTCTACCAAGGTCCACACGGTCTCCATCAATTGCACATGCTGATGCCAGAATGAGGTACTGCAAGACCTCCGTGAGACACTCGCAAGCGGTGCGCTCCTCTCAACACTGAAGCTCAATGGAAAGTTAGAATAACTTTCCCTTGTAATGGTCCACTCTCCCTTGTCGGTTAATGAACTGCTCAATCCTGCAATCCCTGGGTCCCATGCTAACCTCTGTCGAAGATCCTCATGCCGACATTGCACTACTCTGACCACAACTGCCTGTCCCCTACATACATACTGGATCCTCCTCGCCTGGATCCTCAAGCTGAAATACCTGTGACCACTGAACCTGCTGCCCAGAAACTATATCGGCATAGACACTAATGTAGAAGAAGTACCTGTCCAAACATCCCCATGCCCTATCATGATGACCAAGCGGGAGGAAAGGTCTCGCCCCATAGGACAAGTACCTACAGACCCACTCCAAACCAAATCAAGGTGGAGTGTGTGGCTCTCGGGTTCAACCTGGGTCGTCATGTAGTGAAACATCCTGCTAACCAAGTGAACTCCCGGATCCCATGGAAAACTTGGAAGTTTATCACTTCTAGTCTCCACTAGCTGCTCCTGTGCTAGGCTGATCATTGTCGGAAGCCCACTGCGCTCATCTGTCATCACCAGGTCTATGATGCTCACCATCACACACCAAATCTTAACTGTCTGTCTAACACGGTCCACCTCTGACCTGCTGTATGCCGTAAAAGTACTCCTGTCATATAGTCTCAGCCTACTCACTCTCCATGCCCCCAGCCATGGCCTATCCCTCCTCATGCTGTTGTCTATGATAAAAGTGTCAAGACAGGCTAATAGAAACATCTACAGCTGACTGTAGGACTGGGAGGTGTCATATGCTTTGGTCAATCCCAATGATTCGACTAGAATCTCATCCATCGGTATCCATGAAAGATGCTCTCCTATGGTCATCACCGAGTCCCAACCATCCAATAAAACCAGAAGTAACCCCTCCGACTGCTGGTCAACCAACCTCCATCTCTCATCTACCATGCAATTTCTGAAATGGTGAAGGTGATCTCCCACAACTATGTGCTGCTGCAGAGGAGTGACATCTACATACTCCCCTGAGTGTGTCTCCTCCCTGCAAGACACTATACCCCTTCGAATGCCACCATACACCTCGACATCTCTCTGTGAGCTATCACTCATCATAGTATGCTCCGGCATACTCATGTCATCTCCCGCAAACTCATGCTGCATCACAAATCCTGCGTGTACAGCTGGATCAATCTCTATATGGAGATCAACCACTTCCA
>SNQJ01S0034990.1:32969-43371 GCA_010110895.2 Picea sitchensis
AGAGGACATGGATGTGGTGACAACGTTATGCTTACTATGAGCATAGATCACAAAGAAGATGAATTCATTTTCTGTAAAATGACTTACTGCATTGCTTAGCAAAGATTAAATAAATAGCGGTAGGGGGCGCTACCTCTGGTATCTTGTACAATTGTCTACCTAAAGTAATAATAACGTTGCAGAGTATAGACTCATACATAACATGTCACTTCCACAAATTTGGTTTTCCTAAAATAACATCAAAAAATTCAAGGGGAGAAATATCACACAATACCTCATCTTTGAATGGCTTGATGTTGTAGGGTAGACGACACTGTTGGTTGACGCGAAGATCTCTTCCTTGGCGAAGCTAGCCGATGGTGTAGGGTTGTGGTTGAGGTGTCTTCGGTAGGTCCATCCACTTTATGACCTCTACTGAGATCAGGTTCTTCTGACTGTCATTGTCGACAATGAAATGAAGAAGATTCCCCTTTACCCACATATGTGAGTGAAAGATGCGCTCCCCTTCCCCTAGTTCTTATGATTCACTTGTCTGGACTTCAGTGGTAGCGACCATGGAACTGGGTTTGGCATCAATAATTTGCTTCCCTCCTTCTGGATTTGATTTAGAGTCAGAATATTCCTCTGACTCAGAATCTTTCAGCTCCACCACTAGTGACTTCTTATAGTGCCATTCTTTGGTGTTGTGCCAAGGGCTTTTATGGTATTCACACCATTTTCTCGTGTCCTTCAAATTATCATTACCCTTCTTGTGTTGCGGATTGGACTGGTTGTCATGAGAGTGGCCATATTTCCTTTGTCCCTTGTTTTGTGGGTTAGGGTCGTATTTTTCCTGTTTCGTATGTGAGGAGTTTGTAGATCCAAACTCTTGCCTCTTCTGCATAAATTTATGCTCAATATTGATAGCATATCTATAAGTCATACCCAATGATGCAATGTCCAGAAAATCCATTTATGTTTGAATGTATCTATGTAGAAAATCGAGGTATTTGAGCACTAGATTTCATTCAGAGTCTTTGATACCCAATTTGGTGTGTAGGGTATGGAAAATATTGGTGAAATATGGTTCCTTTCCTGACGCAGGGTGGTCCATCTTGTGTACTAGTCCTCATAGCTTCCAACGGGATAGTTTTGTTATTTAATGTAATACCTGAAGGAATCCCACATGGGGGCGACCGAAAATATTGCAGATTCCTCTATGGCCCTTTGCTCAGAGTAAGTATCCCACCAGTCTTTAACATGGGGGATGGCCTTGAGGAGTGAAAAAGTAATATTTTCCCTATCGGAAAAATTATGGACCGAAAAATACCCTTCGAGCATATTCAACCATTTATCTACAACATATGCATATATTAGTCCTTCAAATAATGGAATATCAAAATTTACTTGTACCTTAAAGGGGGTTTCATGGACGCTTGATGAAGATGTGTCTCCTGGGTGGATGCTAAAGGATTTGTCCAAAGTTTTCCATCATTTCATTCCTTTTTAGTGCAAGGGCTTCCTCGAGCAACATTTTAAAAGAATATCCTACTCCATCATATTTGTTTTCATCCCCCATGGGTTTTTGTTGGGCTCGAAGCGACCGATCTGGAAAAGACTCGACTGTTCGAGTCCCAACTTCTTATACCTATATCTTGTCAGGGACATGCACGAAGAAAAATAAATGAAGAGAAGACTGCTCTGATACCATTGATAAGGATTTATGAGCATAAAAAAATGAATAAAAGACTAAATACAACAATATAGAGATACGGAAAACAACAACATATATCCAGCGAACAATAACTCCTATTAAATAAATAAAATAGACTGAAACTGTAAAACTGCAAAATTGAAACAACTTGCTTGAATGGTGGTAGCTATCTCTGAGAAGATATGTGGCTTCTATGCACATCTGTCTGAGCAGAATGATTACATTAAGGCTCCAGAGTCATTTTTAACATTACTCATGAATGCCAAAATCCTAGGCATCCAAAAACCTAACCCTAGGAGATGAAACTTGAAAATTTATGTGGGACCCCATGGGTAAGTTGGTACCTCAACTTCCTGGGGTCGTAAATTTTGCATACGACCTTCGTTTTCGATGCTTGATAGCCAGATAGAAAGGTATTTTTGAGAAATACACATTATTCCTTCAAACTATTGATGCTATCAAACTTTGACTCCGTCAACAGTTTGACTATGGAAAGACAAAAAAACATTGTTTAGGGCCCTAAAATGACCCTAGAAGTACAGAAAGATGKGATGACATGAAAACTTCCAAAATAAGCCAGTTGGATTAGGTGGGCGGCCACCAATACCCACCTGGAAGATGTGTAGGGATTCAGACAGCCCCAGAAGTGTATAACCCACAATTACAAAGAAGTACATAAGAACGTGTTGAACTAAAACTGTCAATAGGAGCCAATTGGAATAGGTAGGTGGCCACCAATATCCACCTAGATCAACCAAAGAAAAGGACTAGAACACAAGAGGGATAAATAAGGAAGAAGATGGAGTATCACAAGAAACCTCTAGTACTTACTATTACATAAGATGGTGCAAAGTTCGTCGCAGATAAAGTCTAGGATAGAGGGGAAAATGCACTACTTGCATCAAAGGCACAATGGGAGGAGATTATGGAAAATATAGCAGAATTTCATGACATCATACAGAGACTGCAGCTAAATTCATCACATCATCCAATAGCGCAACAAAAAGAAAAATTACAGGAGGCACAAGCTTAAAAGAATAAGGAGAGATAATACAGAAAGTAGTCATGAGAAGGAACAGGTTCAAGGTCACACAAGAGATGTTGGTAGTATATGAAAACACAATGCAGACACCAGTGAAGGACATGGAACATATGGAGTTGGTTCTGGCGAACATACCCATGAAGCCACTATATGGGTTACAAGAAAGCGTAATGCAGGAGGTTCAGTCTAGAGCTAGGGTGGATGCCACCAACCTAGTGCTTGACTAAGAGGTGAATGAGATTTTGAAAGTGACTTGTGAGCATATCACACTAGAGAAGGAGGAGGAGAATAAATGTGTAGATAACTTAGAGAATAAGCTTGCAGAAGTATACAATAGCATCCCAGACTACACACAGGCACAAGAGGTTACAACATAAGAGAAGATACAGAAGATTGTGCGGGCAATGGAAAAATACAAACAAGAGATAGCAGACTTAACAGAGAAATTAACTCCCAACACACCTCCAAAATTACAGGAGAGGAGAGAGAAGGAGGATATTGCAAACGTAGAGAGTATAACGCATGAGTTTAAAGAAGTGGAAGAACTGTATGACAGGATTGCACATATTTGGACTAGCCCGAAAGAGGATGAGAAGATCCAGTAGCTGGAGCAGAGACAGGAAAAGTTGAATGTTGTGGTTTAGGAATTGAAGAAGAGGCAGAAGACCATGGACATATACTTAAGATTGAAGGTCGCATAGGAGCTGAAAATTATGCAGGCAGAGGTAAAGATGATGCAAGAGGAGAAACAAGCAAGGAAGGATCAGTTGGAGCCATTTCAGCAAGAGGTCGAAAGGATGATAGAGGAACTATAAAATATCTTGGCACAGATGCATACAGAAAGCAAAGAAGTGTTGACAGAACACATGAAAACACAGGTTTTGGAGACACTAGTAGGAAAGAGCGCACAGGTCAAGGAGAAAGCGACAGACTTAGAAAAGAAGTTTCATGAATTAGAGGCAGTGTTTCAGAAGGTGAACTAGCATTGAGTGGCTCAGAACAAGCCACGTGTTAGTGTTGGGGACCTGTTGGAGCAGGCAGTTTTGGGAGAACAACGTAGCAAATGAGGCAGATTGAACCAAGAAGGAGATTGCACCAGATTTTGAGGAAAAGAAGCACACAAGATAGGATTTGCAAAAATCCGGCGAGATGTGGAAAAAACTAGCCATGTTAGGGTTATGGTTTTGGAGTCATATTGTAAGGGTTTAACCCATTTTTGTAATATAAATATAATAAGTATAAGGTAGAATGAGGCATCGATCTATCTATGTATCCCATCTAGGCTTTATGAGATCTTTGTGGGACCTTTTGACTACTTGAGAGCATCCTTTTGGAGTTGAACTTTGTTTTGAGAGTTGTGGATATAAGATGGATTTAATCTGGAGATGTAGCTGGGGGTCAGGTCGTAAGCTATGGATCTTGGTGCGGTCCTGGTCTGCCTTAGTACTCTCTATTACGATGTAATGCGCACATCATATTTTGATGAATAAGAAAAGAATCATAATATATTTGTGGGCGGAGCCCAGGGGGGTGAATCATAGTAAAACCCTGAGTGCGATGTGTTTGAATATTTTACTATTTTCTGTAATTGTGATTGAATGGTTAGATAAATGAATGAATGGATTTACTTACAGTGCACACTAAAATAGATATGCATAATGAATGTTATGAATAGATGAATGAATGGATTTGATGAATATTATAATAGAATTCATGGTTAATTAAAAATAAGAGTAAGAAGAACAACCCCGATCCCTTCCATTACTATAGACACATGTGTCCTGCAGTCACCCATAAACCATCTCGGGTGAGACTTCATTGTGCACTATGTGMGTTTTGTAGTGTCCTTCTAGTTTACTAGAAGGACAGATGGTGATAAGGGTTTTGTTGGAGAACTAAGGTATATCCCGGGTGATCCCATAYATCCAACGAACTCATATGGAGTTAATTTGGAAATGTAGATAATGGTCAGGTCACAAGCTATGGAGCTTGGTGYGATCTTGGTCTGCCTCACTACTCTCTATTATGATGTAATGCACGTAGTTCATTTTGATGAATAAGAAAATAAGAAGAATATCTTTGTGGGGGTTAACCACGGTAAAACCCCAAGTGAAATGTGTTTGAATGTTTTACTATTTTCTGCAGTTTTGATTGAATGGTTAGATAGATGAATGAATGTATTTACTTACAACACGCACTAAAATAAATATGCAGAATGAATGGATATGATGAATATTATAATAGAATACATGGTTAAGTAGAAATAAGAGTAAGAAGAACAAACTCAATCCCTTCCATGGCTGCAGAAACTTTTGTCCTGCAGTCACCCATAAACCATCTTGGGTGAGACTATGTTGTGCACTCAGTGTGTGGTGTATCCTTCTAGTTTACTAGAAGGTTTGATGGTGATAAGGGTTTTTTTGGAGAACTAAGGTAGAACTCAGGTCAACCCATACATCCCACAATAGTTGAGCTTCAGGTTCCAGGTTTGATTAAATTGATAAGTTTCCAATTTGCACATATCAAGGTTGATAGTTGCTACATTAAAAATTATGAAAGCAATCTTTGAAAGGTTCTATTACTACTAGATGTAATGAATACTTGATGGCATGTGAATACTATTGATTTTTATTGGACTTGTTTGCAAGATGAACTAACATCTCCTCTAAATAGATATTTCTTATTTTGCTACTGAGCAGTTCACCTTGATGATACTATGTTGATCATCATGAAATTGTTATCCATTCTTGTTACCATAGATATGTTCTTATGAAATGTTATTATACTAGAAACACTTTTATTGTTCTTGTCTTGGGTAGGTTATCTTACAAGATTTCATGGAGGCTACCATGGAGATGTATTTGTTTGTTCCAAATAAGTTACTATGGAATAATGATTGATCACAACAATGGAAGAGTGTTGAATAATGTTGTCTTTTATTTTCCTTTGTTATTATTCTTGTTCCAAGAAGGTCACAAGTGATAGATCTAGGAGGGAGCTACAATGACAATTGAAATCATGGAGCAGATGACTTCATCAGTGGTGAAGTAGATGGTTTCACCAAGTATCAATTATAAAGGAAGCATGTAACGCAAAATGATTGTTGGACATCCTTCACTCAGATTCATGTCAACCTTCTCACTAAACGAGCACTTACATTATGTTTCAGTTATTGATGATTTCTCACATAAAACTTGCAATTGTTTCTTGGAAGCAAAAGGGAAAAATATTTAGTAAGTTCGAGGAATTCAAGCACTTGTGGAAATCTTAACTGAAAACAAGTTAAAGATCTTGAGATCCGATAATGGAGGAAATTAAACCTCATATGATCTCAAGACATTTTGTAGAGAGGACGAGATTAGGAGGGAGATCATCACTTCCTACAATCATCAACAAGAATGGTGTGGAAGAAAGAAAGAATTGTTTAATTATAGAAGTAGTAAAAGCCACGACCCATGATTAAGAATTACCAATGCATCTATGGGTTGAATCATTCAGGACCATGATGAGGTTCATGATAAATATCATGCAGCTCCTAGGATTGTAGTTGAAGAGGGAGGTAAGAATGTTGTATCAGACATGGAAGAACCACAGATATTTGAATATCCACACCAAGATAAGACTAGGAAGAGAAGACCATCTTGATCTCATGAGATGATGTAGAGAAGTATGATGCTCCAGATAGAACTTTCATAGAAATCAAGAAGTCAAAATCATATTCCAGCTACATAACCCTACACCTTTGAAGAAGTAGTCAAGCAGAAAGAATAGAAGGAAGTTGTGATGGAAGAATATCAATCATGAAAAACGATGTATGAAAATTGTGCCTAAATGAGTTTACAAGATAAATCATGTAGTATATGGGATTATAGATAAATACAAGGCAAGATTTGTGGCTAGAGGTTTCTCCCAAAAGGAGGGATAATATTATGATGAAATTTTTTCTATGGTTGCCAGATATACATATATCAGAGCCATCATGTCTCTAGCAGCATCCATGGGTTGGATTTTACATCATATGGATGTAAAGACCGCCTTTCTCTATGGAGTAATTGAGGAAGAGGTATATATATAGAAACCTCAATTTTTTGAGGTACACCCAAGAGAAATCCATGTATGTAGATTGAAGAAGGACCTGTATGGACTCAAGGAAGATCCAATATCTTGGTATGCACGTATTGATAACTATTTGACGAGACTTGGATTTTCCAAGAGTCGTGCCAATCCAAACCTATATTACAAGGTTGTGAATGATGCACTTGTGATCCTACTGTTATGTGTTGATTATTTGTTCCTAACAAGTGCATAGCCTCTCATTATTCAGTGTAAGAAGGATATAGCCTCAGAATTTGATATGAAGGATCTTGGTCTCATGCACTACTACTTGGGACTAGAAGTATGGCAGAAGCATGGTGAAGTCTTCCTTGGACAAGGGAAGTATGTTGTCAATATCCTTCAGAAGTTTGGGATGATGGATTACAAATCCATGGAAACTCCCATGGTAATAGATCCGAGGAAGTTGAGAGACTCTGATTCTAATCCAATAGACTCGTCCCTGTATTGGCAGTTGATTGGCTCATTGATGTATTTGGTAAATACCAGGCTAGACATTTTCTTTGTTGTGAACATGTTGAGCCAGTTTTAGGTGGAACCCATACATGAGCATTGGATAGTTGCAAAGCATATCTTGAGATATCTTCATGGGAATATAACTTATGGTTTGAGATATGCCTCAAATAGTGAAGTACAGTTGCATGGATTTACTGATTCAGATTTGGAATGGAGTGCAGATGACATTCAAAGTACTTCTGGTATGTCTTTTAGTTTGGAATATGTTAAGATATCATGGGCTAGCAGGAAACATAATTTTTTTACACTCAACACTGCAGAAGCAAAGTATATATTGTAGCTTGTGATGCTTGTACAGAAGCAGTGTGGCTCCATAAGATGGTTTTTGGACTGTTTGATCAAGTGCCAGATTCGACCATGATATATTGTGATAACCAGAGCTGTGTAAAGATCTCAAAGAACCTGATATTCCATGACAGGTYGAAGCACATTGAGATAAAGTACTATTTTCTCYGTGATAAAGTCCAGAGGGGAGAAGTGGTTCTCTAGTATATCTACATTGATGAGAAGACAACAAATATTTTGACTAAGCCTTTGTCCAAGATAAATTTTTCATACTTGAGGGACAAGTTGGGGCTCATGGAGATTTATCCCTTGGCTGAAAGGGAGGAGATGAATTCCTCGGTTGGGAGGGAGCTATGATATATGGCATCATGGACTATCAGTGAGTTGTGGATCTGCATCATGCTAGTACAACTTAGAAATGGTCATACACCTTAGAGATGATTCTTGCATCATGCTAGTTATGATCATGCTAGTACAACTTAGACATGATACAGATGGTTGGAGTTGTGGATGATACAGTGGCATGAGCAGCATCGTGCTATCACAACTTAGAGATGGACATACAACTTAGATATGATGTATTGACATCATGCTAGTACATCTTAGAGTTAATGTTGGTGAGCCGCATCATGCTAGATATGGCCATGCTAGTACAAATTAGAGGTGGCATACAACTTAGATATGATGCATTGGCATCATGCTAATGCAGCTTAGATATGACCATACAACTTAGAGATGATGCGGAGTGTTCGTGTCATGCTAGATATGATCATGCTAGTACATCTTAGAGGTGGCATACAACTTAGATATGATGCATTGGAAACATGCTAGATATGTCATGCTAGTACAACTTAGAGATGATCATACAACTTCAAGATGACATAGTGAGGCATTGATCTACATCATGCGAGTAAAACTTAGATGTGGCATACAACTTAGATATGATGCATTGGCATCATGCTAGATATGTCATGTTAGTACAACTTAGAGATGATGCAGATGATACTCCATATCACGCTAGTACATCTTAGATATGATGCATTCTCATCATTCTAGTACGACTTAGAGGTGATGCAGTTGATGCCATTGTTGATGCAGGATGATATCAGATGATATGATTTGATTGTTGTGGAGACTGTATGTCTCTAGACAATATTTGTATGCTATTGCGGTGGATGTGCTCCACTGTTAGTGAATATGTGTCATTGGTTAGTAGTTGTGTGCTACGAGGAGTGGTTTTGTACCACTGGATAATAGTTGTGTACTACTATGGATGGACACATTTTTGTTCTATTGGATGGCATTGTAGCCGTTGTGTGCTACTATTTGATTTCCATGGAGACTACCACTAGTGTCGGAGGTAATTTCCATATAGATGGATAGTGATGATGTTGCTCGTGGTTATATTTTTGTGATCATGAGATAGCTCGTGTGGCTATGATTATTCTACCGACAAAATAGTTTGTGTGTGCTCAATACCATTACCATTAATACCTCCCTAGCTAGGAGGGAGTGTTGATGTTATGGTAGTTGCGGGAGGTATTAACCTCCAAATGTAACCTTTGACTATATTAGAATATTCCGGAAGTAAGAGAAACCCTAAACAAATGTGTGAAAAACCCTAGAAGACAAGTCAGCCTATAAAATAAAATAATATTAGAATATAATTACTAGAAAGTCAAGTCGACCCAGCCAAAAAAGTCAATGGACAGATTAATATAAATAGAGGACGTCTTGGATCATTTATTCACTCACCACACTCACTCTCTTAACCAATATAGCACAATTTTGGAGCTATAATGGCATACAAGGAAGGTGTAACTTCTAGGGTGGTTCTTGGTGGTGCTTGGTGAAACTCTTGGTGATATTCTTGGTGATACTCTTGGTAATATTCTTACTAAGTATGGTGCAAGTTTGAGAGATTAGTGTAGCTACAACTGCTGCAGTTGTGTATGGTACTTGTTCTGTGGTTATGGAGACTATCTCTCTCTTGTGTGCTACCCTTGGAGAAGGAGCACTCTACTTGTCTTGATTTGTTGCTACAGTTAGCAGCTAGGGTTTATCTGTTGGTTCTAGTATGGATTTCTGGAATAATTATGTCAAATGTTAAGGTTCTCGGGGGTGGATTCATGCCTATGGATGGGTGAAAATAGAGATATAGTCTATGGTTAAAATGATCACATCAATTATTTTAACACTCCGAGAAAGAGGGAGATAGAGAAATAGGGGTAGAGAGAGAAGGAGAGAAAGAGAGAGAGAGAGAGAGGAAGGAAGAAAGTGAGAGAGATGGATGGGAGGAGATAGTGAGCTAGAGAGAGGTAAAGAGACAGAGGGGAGAAGAAAGGGGAAGGGAGAGGTAGGGGAGGGGAGTGAGAGGGAGAGAGTGAGTGGGAGATAAAAATAGAAGGAAGGAAAGAAAAAGGGAGGGAGAGAGANGTGGTTGATGCACCGGTGGACCAAAGAAAAATCGCTTGGGGGAAGCTGGTTAGAAGGTCGAGTGTAGTGGCCAGTGGCTCAGTGGACTGGATCAGAAGTGTATGGTGGAGGATTGGATGGAATTTCCATAGTGGCCTAGTGGGCTGGTGGCTTGGCCTAGAGTTGAAGTTCCGGAAGGAGAAAGGGAGGTATTTACATGGTGTTCAAAGCATGTTTATTGGACTGGGCCAGAAGTTGATAGAAGCAAGAGAAGGGAAGCATTCCCAGTTCTCGGTGGCCTAGTGGCCCGGAGGGCCGAAGTCTGTCAATTAGACCAA
>SNQJ01S0034990.1:44289-80056 GCA_010110895.2 Picea sitchensis
GGGGGAGGATTGAGAGAGAGATAGAGAGAGGGGGGGGAACTATGGGGTAGAGAGAGAGGGGAAGAAGGAGACAAGAAGTGAGGGGAATAAGGGGTAGAGAGAGACGGGGAAAAAAATGAGTGAGAGAGAGGGAGAGAGACATTGGATAGAGAGAGGAAGATAAAAGGAGGGAGGGAGAGGGGGGAAGAGGGAGAGAGAGAGGGAGGGGAGTAAAGGGGGGATAGAGAGAAATATTTCATGTTAACAAAAATGTGTGCACGCTCCTGTTCTTAATAACAAACCCATACGTTCCTAAAGCGTGCACACATTATTTTGATTTCAAATTTATTTTAGGAAAGTGCACACGTTCCTAAACGCATGTTTCTCAAGAATGCATGGATGTTCTTGCTAATGCACACGTGTTTTTTGGAATGTTCCTATGTGGCTCACTGAGTGGAGGTTCAGGGTTTTCCTAACTTGTCACATCAGGAATTCATGTGTGTTCCTAGAAATGCGCACACATTCCTGCGAGTGCACATTCTTGATCACCATGTTGCCACTTTATCGTCCACTAACTTTGTGCATTCACTCTTAACTTTGCATATGTGAATGATTTATTTTCTATTGTGAATGATTTTATTAGCTGCATTCATGTTCGTTTAGAATGTTGTATATGCAATTCATTATGGGTATTAGAATCTGGTTAAAAATGTGTATAAATAGTAGCTAGTAAGCTACAGGAAATGGGTCAACGCCAATATTTCAAATTATGTGTATTTTTCCGCAAGTAGTGTTCTTTGGTTAAGTTGGGGGACGTTATATTATCATATCAAAGAATAAGGTTGCAACACTAGCCTGTAAGAGCCTACTACATGACCAGAAAAGTTATTTGGATTAGATTTTTCTTTTGGGTAAAAATTACTTTTTTCTATGGGACAACATTGGAGGGGAGAATTTTTGTGGTTTAATGTTTTCATGAATACCATTAAAACTATGTTCAAGTAATTTATCATGTACATGGTTTTCCAATGAGCCATATTTTTCTTGATTTGGGCATCAGAATCAAAAGTTATGATCCCCATAAAAACCCGTGCTCAACAACTGTAGATCAAGCCTCTGTGTGGATTCATAGTCATTGATATGTGATCTATATTGTTATTTATCCCACATGCATGGGGAAAGGTTCGACAAAACAATTTATAAACAAAATACAACATTTTGTTACTTGTGCATGAATCATGAAGAGCCACGAAACCTTGCAGAGCCTACACGCAATGCAACTTTTGGTCGAGGTGGCCGATGGTCAATGGACTAGGATGGCATTGGTTCACAAGTTGTTGTTGGAGGTATGTGTAGGGTGGCTCAGTTCCTAATGGATCGAACAAAATTTGATTGGGAAACATGGACCGAAGGTTCAATGTGGTGGCCCAGTGGTTGATGCACCGGTGGACCAAAGAAAAATCGCTTGGGGGAAGCTGGTTAGAAGGTCGAGTGTAGTGGCCAGTGGCTCAGTGGACTGGATCAGAAGTGTATGGTGGAGGATTGGATGGAATTTCCATAGTGGCCTAGTGGGTTGGTGGCTTGGCCTAGAGTTGAAGTTCCGAAAGGAGAAAGGGAGGTATTTACATGGTGTTCAAAGCATGTTTATTGGACTGGGCCAGAAGTTGATAGAAGCAAGAGAAGGGAAGCATTCCCAGTTCTCGGTGGCCTAGTGGCCCGGAGGGCCGAAGTCTGTCAATTAGACCAAATTGGAGGAGTATATAAGTGAAGAGAGGGGGAAGCATCCCCGAAAACCGATGGTCCAGTGATCGAAGCCATGTCAGTTCTATGTCAATGCCACGTCAACAGATTGCCACATATGCAAGGCTATCCTCTAGTTTAAAAAAAAAAACAAGTTTGGAGCCATTTTATTATTTTGGCCATAAATGTATCCTATTAATTCATATTTAAATGAAGCTTTTGTGTTTTTTTGTAGCGATGACATCTACAAAAGAGACAGAGAGTGTCATTGCCCATTTCTACTTGGATTTGTCTTAAATTGCAAAATAGTTGTTTTCAAATATTTGGGTCCAGATCATTGGAGGAGATCCAAATTAAGCTAAAATTACTAGAGGGAGTCTAGAAAGCATACATGGAAATAAATCATGAAGGAATTGAATAAATTCTAAGGGGTTTGGAGTGGGGATGTTGAAATATGACAAAATCCATTATTCTGGACCACTTTTAGGGATTTTGGGGATTTTAAGAGGAGGAAAAGGGTCTCCAGATGGAAAAAATGGAAAACATATTTACTCAACATTTATTATATTCATTAAGCCATAAAACTTTGGCTTAGTGAAATTTTTCCAAAAGTGCACAGTTTTAGAGATAGCTAGTTTGGCTAAAAATTCAATGTCTGAAAAAATGGGTGAAAAAGGACAAAGTTGTCATTTCCAAATTTCTGCAAATTTTTACTAGAGCATCAGATTGAAAATATGAAAGTTATTATAAATTCCCTGTCATCATTTTTGTCTATGTCTCATACAAAAAAAAATTATGGTTCTTGACATATTTTCTTTTACAAGTGGAAGAAGTTGGTGTCTGAGATTAATTGGACCAAAATGAGAAGGGTACAAAAGGGGTAAATTAGCAATATGAAGTTGACTATAACATTTTGATCAGAATTCATAATTGAGCAAGAAATAAGTCATTGGAAATATATTGGATAGGAGAATCCATCTATCAACCCATAAAATTTTCCTAGTAAATATAAGTTACAAAAAAAGACGATTGATGCCATTAAAGAGAAAAAACAATTATGCATTATTTTCCAAAATTGTGTATTATTTATTTTTGACTACTAAAAAATTGTTCACATGCACATTTTATACATAATTTAGATGTTCATAAAGGAATTTTGGTTCATGTAAGAGAACTACAACTATGGAAGATTCCCAAGGGTCCTACAGTCATGAAGAGGAATTCAGAGGTATGCATGTCAGCATGGGAAATGATGAGACAGAGTATGATGGAAGAAGAGACGAGCATGAGCCTGTAACTATGAGTATTCGGCAGAGAGAAGTGTAGAGTTATAGGGATAATAATGAAAAGATTATAAAATCTCAAGAAAATATACAACAAATCTTGAACATGCTACAGAAGCAACACAATAAAGACTCTATCACTAAGCAAGAAGTTAGTTCTAGACATGTGACAGCATACAAACCCCATAGCAGAAGGGATGAGCATGGGAATGACAAGAAGTAAAGGATAAGGAGAAATTTCCATCATTCCCCAAACCAATCCACTAGGACATCTCATGCCCTTTCAGGGTTGGGGAGTATCCCAAGTGTGTCTCTTGTTAGGAGATAGAGGATAAGGCCTAAGGGAGACATATTGCAAGGTGAACTCAAGAAAATCAAGTCACCTAATTTCAATGGTGAGGACAAAAAGGGAGAAGAGTTTGAGGCATGGTTGTTGGAATTGAAGAAATATTTCCAGCTACATGATTACCCCTAAAGGTTAGAAACAAGAATTGCAACCTACCACTTGCAAGAAAAAGAAGCCATGTGGTGGGATAGACTTAAGCAAGCCAAGAATATTTATGACAAGAGGGTCTCATGGAGACGGTTCAGAGGATATTTCCAAGAAAAATATTTTTATGAGAATTACTATGCAAGGGAGATGAAAGAGTTATTTGAACTCAAGTTGGGAAGCATGACAATGGATGAATATGAGAAAAGGTTCTTTGAGTTATTGAAGTATGTGGAGTTCATAAAAGATGAGAAAGTCAAAATCCAAAGGTTTCTTAGTGGTTTACCCTCCTTCTACAGTGACAAGATACAATATGATAACCCCAATACTGTGGAGGAGATCATAAGGAGAGAAAAGCATCTTTATGAGCATAGCAGAAGGAGGACAGTATTCCAAAAGACTTGGAATGACAAGATGAAGGGTAAGAAGGAGAAAATGTAGAAAGGTTTTAAGCCACCCTTTTTAAAGAAAAACTCCTAATAAAATCAACATGGACAAGAAGCCCAAAATGAGCCTAAGTCAACAGATTCATTTGGGAAAAGGCCAAGGAAACAACCTATACAATGTTGGGGATGTGAGGGAAATCACTTGTATAGGGACTTCCCTCACAAAGGTGAAAGAATGATGACTATCCACAACATTCAAGAGGCTGAAACAATGGAAGAAATGGGACGAAGCATTTCAAGGATTTATGCATCTGGACAACAAGAAAGCAAAATATCAATCCCCCATGATTGAAGTGGAAGGTAAGATTCATAACCATCCCATAGAAATTTTTATTTATTCTACAGAAATCCATAGTTACATAAACTCTAACATTGATGAAAGATTTAACTTGCAAGGGAGTAAGCATAGGAAATATTTTTTATTTCAGTTAGCCACGGGGGCTAAGAGAAAGATCAATGAGTTGGTTAAATATTGTCCAATATACATGAATGAACTCAACACAAAAGTAGATGTGAACATCATACCTTTGGGTTCATATGACTATATGTTAAGAACCAAATATCAATATAGCATAGAAAAACCTCAGAATAAGTACTCAAGGCCTTGAAAAAGAGATAAATTCAGATAATAAGCCTCTTTGAGGGGGCTGCCTCCTTATACCCACATAAATGTACAATTACAAGATGATTCCAAATGAAAATTTATCCTTGGTATATATAGGAGACTAGGAGGTATAATTACAACTAACGGAATAAAGCCGACATAAATAAAATAACAATACTAATGTAATATTCCCCAATTAAGGGGTAATGAGCCACTATTTAGGGCTTAAATGCCCCTCCCCTTGAGACAAGTGTTGTCCACAATGCTTGAGTAACTCAATATAGCATATGTTACCATATGTTAAGAACCAAATATCAATATAGCATAGAAAAACCTCAGAATAAGTACTCAACGCCTTGAAAAAGAGATAAATTCATATAATAAGCCTCTTCAAGGGGGCAGCCTCCTTATGCCCACATAAATGTACAATTACAAGATGATTCCAAATGAAAATGTCTCCTTGGTATATATAGGAGACTAGGAGGTATAATTACAACTAATGGAATAAAGATGACATAAATAAAATAACATTGCTAATGTAATATGCCCCAATTAAGGGGTAATGAGCCATTATTTAGGGCTTAACACTATCTAATTATCATGGATTAGTTGGAAAAACACCATTTTTTCATAGACTCTTACATTAAGACAATAACCTATCTTGATGAGAAAGGACAACGGGGAAATATTCAAGTCATTCCAAGAGTTGTAGTTGTTAGAGAAATTTCAACCATGCAGCTGAAAAAGAGTTTCAGGAAGGGATGCCAAATTTTTGCAACCCATATGGAAGAGGCAGCTAGAAATAAAGTGGCAAGTATTAAAGACCATCTAGTCTTAAAATATTTTGAATATGTTTTTGAGGAAATCCTAGGATTTCCACCAAAGAGGGACATTGATTTCTCTATTGATTTGGTGTCCTTGAGGGAAATCTAGGATTTCCAAATTCAAAGAGGGACATTGATTTCATTGATTTGCGTCTGAGTCAGCCTCTGTCCAAGACACCTTACAAAATTGGCACACCATAATTGAAAGAGTTGCAAATGCAGCTAAAATAATTGTTCAAGAAGGGATACATAAGTCCAAGTGTCTCAACTTGGGGTGACCCATTGATGTTTTTGAATAAAAAGGATGGAACCTTAAGGTTGTATATTGATTTCCGCATGTATTGAATAGGGTCACTATAAACAACAAATATCTTTTGCAAAGAATTGTTGATCTATTTGATCGCCTAAAAGGAGAAAGGATATTTCCAAGATTGACTTGAGGGAATATTTTATCATCAAGTGAGGATAAATAAGAGGACACGTTAGCGACAACGCTTAGAACAAGCAGCTGGCATTATGAATCCGCCAAGAATGTCTTTTGGACTATCAAATGTCCCAACCATTTTTATGTGTCTAATGAATGAGTGTTCATGAGTACCTGGACAAGTTTGTAATTTTTTCTTGGATGACATTCCCTTACTCCACTCTAAGCATGTGAAGAGGAGCATGAGAATCATTAAGAATGGTGCTAAAGGTTTTATGGGAGCATAAATTGTATGCCAAGTTGGCAGTGCATATTTGTCAAAATAATATCCACCACTTGGGGGCATTATTCTAGATGGAATAGCAGTTTATCTCAATAAGATAGAGGCCATTAGAGGGCGGCCAACGCCAAAGAATGTGACAAAGGTTAGATAATTTATGGGTATTTTTGGTTATTACTGAAGATTCATTAAGGGGTTTTCAAAGATTGCAATTTCAATCCAGGTGTGAAGAAAATTTTCAAAGAGTTGAAAACCTTTGACAAGTGCACCAATCTTAAAAAATTTAGATCCGAATCAAGACTTTGTAGTGTACACGGATGTGTGCAAGGAAGGTCTGATAGAGTCCCTCCATCAAAAAGGATCATGTGATATGAGTCCCAGAAATTAAAAGATCATGAGAGAAATTACACTACACATGATCTACAGAATTAGCAACAATTGTACATGTGCATTAAAAATGTGGATACATTACCTCATGGGGGGGGATTTGAGCTAAGGATGGACCATTGTGGTCTGAAACACTTGTTTGGACAACCAACGTTAAATGTCAAACAAACTAGATCGTCGTAATTTCTTAGTGAGTATGACTTTGAAATTAAACATATCAAAGGAAAAGAAAATCAGGTGGTTAATGAAATCATTTGAAGAGCTCATGAAATGCATGTTTCAACCATCAACATGTACAAGATATATTTAAAAGATAAAATTCTTGAAGCAGCAAATTCATATCAGCATTATTAACAAATAAAATAAAACTTACAGCAAGGTCATTTCAACATAAATTTAAAAAATATGAATTGGAGGATGGAATCATCTTGTACAAAGGCAAGGTTTATGTGCCAAATTCCAGGGAGTTGAAAAATATAGTGTTGAGAGAAATGAAAAATGTGTGATATGTTTGGCACCTAGAATACCATAAATTCATTACATCTTTAAGGAGCCAATACTTTTGGTCGGGAATGAAGAAATAAGTGGCTAAACACATATCTTGGTGTCTAGAGTGTCGTAAGGTAAAGACAGGGAAAATACATCCAATGGGGATGCTACAACCATTTCCCATTCTAGAATGGAAGTGGGAAGTGGTCACAGTAGATTTTATTACAAAGCTACCCAGAACAGTGAAGCAACATGATTCCATCATGGTGGTGGTGGAAAAATTGATTGAAGTAACACATTTTATTCCCATAAAGACAACACATAAGGTAGTAAATATTGCAAATATTTACATGAAGGAAGTTTCCAGGCTACATGGAGTGCCTAAGAAAATAGTTTCAGACACAGATTCCAAATTTTACATCCAAATTTTGGCAAGGTTTGTTAAAAGGATTTGGGACAAATATGAATCTTAGAACAAAATATCACCTAGAGTCACATGGGAAAACAGAGAGGACCAATATGATAATTGAATACATGCTCGGGATGTATGTCATGGACCAACCATCAAAATGGGAAGACTATATCCACCTAGTGGATTTTTCTTATAATAATGGGTATCAAGCCTCATTAAAAATGATCCCATTTGAAGTGTTGTATGGTAGGAAGTGTAACACACTAGTGAGTTGGGATAACCCAGTAGACAGAGCCGTCATTGGGCCAAATTTTTTAAAGGAAATGGAAGATAAAATGATAAAGATCAGGCATAATTTAAAGGTTTCCCATGACAAGCAGAAAATGTATATAGACAAGAACTAAGTTTTCAAGGATTTTAAAGTGGGAGAACATGTATTTCTTAAAGTGAAAGTGAAAATAAGTTCGATAAGATTGGGTTGTTTCCCAAAGTTAGTAGCAAGATACTGTGGGCCTTTTGAAATATTAGAGAAGATAGGGTTAGTTGTATACATGCTAGAATTTCTTGCATCCATGAAAATTCATAATGTATTTTACGTGTTATTATTAAAAAAATATGTGCCTGATCCTAACCACATAATTTATTGGACTATGATCCAGGTGGAAAACGAAGTGGGTTTCCAGGTTGAACCAATACGCATACTCACCCGGAAATATGAAGTTCTCTGGAACAAATTCATAGGATTGGTAAAGTTTCAATGGACCTGATGTGGTCCTAAAGATGCAATATGGGAGAATGAAGAAACTATGCAGGAGGAATACCCACAAATGTTTGTCAATTTTGAAAAAAATAGAAGCTAAAAGTGCAAGACTCCATTTTTGGGAAACTAGAGTTTTGGAGCCATATCTCAAAATTATTAGTCACATGCATTGATAGCCTCAATAAAAGCATGGTGCATCCTGATGGATTGAAGTAATTGAAGGGGGTGCATTCCTTGGGTTAGCAGGATGAGAAGAACAAGAAAATATGGTTGGGATTGTTGTTGGAGGGTAAAAAATGAAGAATTTTGTTTTATTTTCTAATTATTGTGATGTAAATTTGTATATATATTTTCCACATGGTTTTGTGCACCAATGATGGTGAAAAATTGTAAGGGAAGGTGGATGTAACATCCCCACCATAATCCCCAGTTAAATTAATGCATAATGTATATATGAATGTTGTTGTGGCCAAGCAATGTAATATGGGAAATGCATTTTTTGATTTTAAATAAATATAATTTGATACCAGATTATGGGAATATGGAAAGATATGGGGGATGAGTTTTCCACAAGAGAAGAGAGTGTCTAAGAGGGGTCCAAGGGTAGAAATTAATTATGGGTATTACTTCAACCCTTTTCCTGAATTTTATTATCATTTGGGATAACTTCTAATTTTTTGTTTGAGTGTATGACATACCAATCATTAAACTCATGTAAGAGGGTGGATGTGAGAGTCACATCTCATAGTTATTGAAAGAAAAGGTTTGAAGCGGGATCATCATTAGGAAGAGTGAGAAGTCAATTGTCTTGGGAAAATAGAGGAAATTTGTAAGGGGAAATGAGGGCAGTTTTTCACATTCATTTTTGGCACATGAACAACAAGCAAAGAGCGGGGAAAAAGAGCACCAGAGCTAGAGAAATAAGGTTGGGTGAATTTCAGGAGAATTTCAGAGCATTTTTGCAGCGTTTTGGAGTTGGAAATTTAAGAGACAGGTTGTCAGGAATGAAAAGTGAACTTCTGAGTGAGTTTCACTATAACAACAAGTGGTTGTTGTTTGTTGTTGATAATTTTCTTGACAGTGAGTTCCCTTGATTTCCTAGTAGAGAGATTCCTAGTTACCTCAGTCAGAGAGACCCTGACTAATGAATTGGATGCCCGATGGACTGAGAACAGTTAAGGGATACATTCCTTGGGTTGGGCAGGTCAAGAGGAAGAGAGCTAGAACAAATTCAGAATAGTTGTAAGAGAATACCAATGGGTTGTGTGATAGTGAGTTGTGAGTGGACCATGAGAGGAACCCTTCTCTTGTGGATTCCTAGACCCTGCTTGGGGGTGAATTGTTGTTGAGATTTAGAAAAATAGTTCTATGGTTGGATTTAACATCCTTCCCAAGCATCTATTTGCACAAGTATTTTAAAAGATACGTGTTTATCTATTTTTTTATTTATTTTATGAGTTTAATTGTTGTGCTTAACTCTTTGTATGTGAGTGGTTTATTTGTTGTTGAGAATTATTTTATTATATGCATTCATGTTCATTTAGAATTTTGTATATGCAATTCATTATGGGTATCAAAATCTGGTTTGAAATGTTTATGAATCATAGCTAGTAAGCTATAGGAAATGGGTCAGGAAGAAATTTTTTAATTATGTGTATTTTTACGCAGGTAACATTCTTTGGTTAAGATGGGGGATATTACATCATGTAGTAAATCACTCTTGGAATCCATCTAATGTACCTTCAATTCATAATGATCATCAAGTGAAAGAATAAACCTAACAAAATTAATCTTTGCAACCATGGAAAACGTCTCAATATATTCCATACTTTCTTGTTGAAAAAGTAATAATCTACCAATCAATTTTGATGTCTTTCAACAACACTAAACCATGAACATTTCACCAAATTATTTCCTTGTGCTCGAGGAACCAAATTCTAAATATTATCTTTCATCAAGGAATTGTACTCTTTATCCATAACATTTTCTCATTTAGGTTGATCGTGTGAATCTACCTAGGTATCAAGATGAAATTCCTCTAGCACACGTGTCATTAAAGAAACACTACCACATTATTATTTTTCTCTATTGTTCCTTAATTCATTTCCATTACCTACATCAATGATAACAACTTCAATTGTCTTAGTCACCAATTGGGGAAGACTAATTTCCCTTTTAGAAGGACTTCTTGCATCAACTTATCCATGAGAGTCCATAGTTGAATGAATAGGAAATACATTGTTTGTAGTTGATTCTATTGTAGAAGGTTGACTGCAATTCAATATGTTACAAGTCGACCATATGGTAAATAGTTGGAAGACACACTAGTTGATGTTGTGCAATAGTCAGTCGATCCATAACTCTTAAAAAATTAAAATGGATTACTACTTAACAATCCAAAATAGGATTTCAATGTAACAACACTTGAACCTACCCTTCAAAGGAAAATTCACCCTAAAAATAACTTAATGTTTGACTAGATCAAACAACCTGCATGCTTTCAAATGATCGGAGTAGTCCACCAAAATAAAATCATGACCCTTTACATCCATATTATTCCTCTTATCATTTTAAAATATGATCCCAATATATTCATCCAAATATTTTGAGATGTTTGATTGAGGGTTTCTTTCCACTCCATTTCTCAAGAGGGATCATATCCCACACATCATTGGTTGGAACCATATTTATAAGGTAATTTGAGTAATAGGAAACTTCTTCCCAAAATATAGTCATCATGCCTTTGGACTAAAGCAAACACCATTCCATTTTGACCAAAGTCTAGTTCTTCCTTTCATCAAATGAATTCTTAGTGGGGAGTATAAGGCACACATCTCTACCAAGAGATATTGTGATGTGAAAAGTAGTTCAAATTACTTTCTTTCATATTCTACTCCACTATCAGATCTTGAAATTGAAGAAAAATTGGTTCCTCAATCTCCTTATGATAAATTGATTAACTAAAAGTTCCTTTATGTTTATATGGTCAATAAAGTAACTAAAAGTTACGTGATCTCCCTATGGTCAATCAAGTGTCTTATTTCCTTAGTCAATATTTGTGTGTTTATAATATCAATCTTTGTTTAGTGACTTCTTTCCTCTCTCATTGGTCAATTGTGTTTCTAAATGTCATCAATATCTAGTCAATCAAGAAACTAAAGGTTCCTCTCCAAAATTTCATAATTCAACCACATGGATTTTCAACCAATGCCCTAAATTCCTTGAAATTTTCAAATACATTATCCTTATTCTTCAAGAAGTATACCCAAGAATAACTAGAAAAATCATCAATGAAGGTCAAAACATAACTTATACATATTAATAATGGTTGGATCAATGTACAAAGTTCATGATGGATAATTTCAGCTAGGTTTTTTCTCTCTAGCTTCAAACGCAATTTGGTGATGCTTTCCAAGAAAACACCCTTTACATACACCATCAGCAAGCACTACCCTAGGTTTTCCATTAACCATATTGAACTTCACCATTAATCTCATGCTTTATAAATTCATATGTTTGAGTCTCTCATACCAAGTTATGCTCCATTCATCAGCCCTATCTATGAGTGCAATGGGTCTTGGATCTTTCTTATGGAAATCATATAAATTATACAGTTTTTCTTTAGGATCAATAATACCCTCAACAAAAACAACAACAAATTCATTATTAATATCATTCCCAAAAAACCTATTAGGCTAAAATTTAACCTTCTTTCTAGCTTGGATTAGTTGGGGTACAGAAAAAAAGTTGGAACTCAAACTTGGTACGTGATACACATAAAAAATCACAACATTATGAAATTCCATTCTTCCACAACCAACAACAATAAATGCATAAGAATATGCAACAAAAAATTCTTCTTTTGTATCTTTATTTAATGAAGAAAAGAGAGAAACATCCTTATCCATATAATGAGTATAATCAAAATCAAATATCCACTCACTCTTAGAAGTGTGAGTGTGAAATGACTATGAAATGTTAAGGAAAAAAGTATAATTATCTCCTTTACCTTTTGAAAATCGATGTTACAAGTTGGTGAGTCGGCAATTCAACAATTCGACACCTCACCTTTAGGCTTCTTGACCTTATCCTCCATATCTTTGGTCTTTTTCTAGCAAACCTTCTAGACATGTCTCATATTTCCACAATATTGATGGATCTTCCTTTTCTTACCTTTCTTAGTCATCGGTCGATCATTATTATTATTTTGGTTACTTTGGTTGACACAATCATTATCATACCTCCATGATATTTCTCCTAATTGTATGCTTGGCCTCTTTCTTTATATTTATGTTGACCTTTTCTCTTAAATACATGATATTATTACATATTCTCAAATTTACCTTCATTAAGAAACTTTTTATGTTCCCTAATTATTAAACCATAGAAAGAATCAAAGGTATAGTCCTTATTGTCTTCTTTTATGGATTCTGAACTAGCATACAATGTCAAATAGAAAACATCATAGAGGGTATTCAAATTCATCAAGACCGTTTATATAAGCATATTGTCTTTCTTTGGAAAATTCTTTCCACATTCACCTAGTGTCAATTGTAGATCCTTCACTAGAGAAAATTACTCTTCAAAAATATGAAAGGAGAGAGGATTAAAAGAGATCAACTCTTTCTCACCTGCATAACCTAAAAATTTTCAATCTTGAGTGCAATGGATCTTGGATATTGCTTAGGGAAATCATATAAATTATACATTTTTTCTTTAGGATCAAGAATACCCTCAACAAATTCATTATTAATATCATTCACAACAAACCTATTAGGCCAAAATTTAACCTTCTTTCTAGCTTGGGTTAGTTGGGGTACAAAAAACAAGTTGGCACTCAAATTGGTACGTGATACACATAAAAAATCACAACATTATGAAATTCCATTCTTCCATAACCAACAACAGTAACTGCATAAGAATATGCAACAAAAAATTATTCTTTTGTATCTTTATTTAATGAAGAAAAGAGAGAAACATCCTTATCCATATAATGAGTATAATCAAAATCAAATATCCACTCACTCTTAGGAGTGTGAGTGTGCAATGACTATGAAATGTTAAGGAAAAAAGTATAATTATCTCCTTTACCTTTTGAAAATCGATGTTACAAGTTGGTGAGTTGGCAATTCGACTATTTGACACCTCACCTTTAGGCTTCTTGACCTTATCCTTCAGATCTTTGGTCTTTTTCTAGAAAACCTTCTAGACATGTCTCATATTTCCACAGTATTGATGGATCTTCCTTTTCTTACCTTTCTTAGTCATCGGTCGATCATTATTATTATTTTGGTTACTTTGGTTGACACAATCATTATCATACCTCCATGATATTTCTCATAATTGTATGCTTGGCCTCTTTCTTTATATTTATGTCAACCTTTTCTCTTAAATACATGATATTATTACTTATTCTCAAGTTTACCTTCATTAAGAAACTTTTCATGTTCCCTAATTATTGAACCATAGAAAGAATCAAAGGTATAGTCCTTACTATCTTCTTTTATGGATTTCGAACTAGCATACAATGTCAAATATAAAACATCATAGAGGGTATTCAAATTCATCAAGACCGTTTATATAAGCATATTGTCTTTCTTTTGAAAATTTCTTTCCACATTCACCCACTGTCAATTGTAGATCCTTCACTAGAGAAAATTACTCTTCAAAAATATCAAAGGAGAGAAGATTAAAAGAGATCAACTCTTTCTCACCTGCATAACCTAAATTTTGTCAATCTTGTTGAGTCTTCAACTTCTTCCAAACTTGATTTGGAAAATAAATCTTGCTTGTATGAAAGTGAATCTCCCTAGATATTTAGGTTTTCATGACTCATATAGCCTCATCCTTCTTCTCGTTAATAATGAACTTGTCATATTCATCCTTATGGTCACAAACTACACTTTCTATAAATTGCCAAAGTGCTTTACTCTTTAATAGTGTTTCCAAATATTGTGTCGACGTGTTATAGTTATGGACATTCAAAACCATCAGTTCTTTCTTAGAACTTGTAATCACTTTTCAAAACCTAATCCAAACTACAAGTTGAAACATAAGTCAATATACTATAAATATCTAACTCAATGAGGGTATGTGTACAAAAAACCACCCCCATATTGAGTTATAGACAATGCACTAGGTCTAAAACCAACAACTTTGAATCATGTTGGAGAAACAAGGAATTGAAAAAGTGAAGAACAATGAAATCTAAAGAGAGTTGGTGTAAATAAACTTCACATAGTACTAAAACACAAGTGAGCATAGCTTGACATATGTAATGAATAGTCAACACATTATATTTTTCATTGATAGAATAATCCATAGGATCATATACATATATATAGACACACACACACACACACACACGACACACACACACACACACACAATAATATCATCAATATACGACATATATATATATATATATATATATATATATATGCTATATATATATATATATATATATATATATAAAAATATACATACACGACATGTTATAGTTATGGACATTCAAAACCATCGGTTCTTTCTTAGAACTCGTAATCACTTTGAAAAACCTAATCCAAACTACAAGTTGAAACCTAAGTCAATATACTAGATATATCTAACTCAATGGGGGTATGTATACAAAAAACCACTCCCATATTGAGTTATAGACAATGCACTAGGTCTAAAACCAACAACTTTGAATCATGTTGGAGAATCAAGGAATTGAAAAAGTGAAGAACAATGAAATCCAAGGAGAGGTGGTGTCAATAAACTCCACATAGTACTAACACAAAAGTGAGCATAGCTCGACATATGTAATGAATAGTCAACACATTATATTTTTCATTGATAGAATAATCCATAGGATCATACACACACACACAGATATGTGTGTGTGTGTGTGTGTGTGTGTGTGTGTGTGTGTGTGTGTGTGTATTGCGTTGACATGTTATAGTTATGGACATTCAAAACCATGGGTTCTTTCTTAGAACTCGTAATCACTTTGCAAAACCTAATCCAAACTACAAGTTGAAACCTAAGTCAATATACTAGATATATCTAACTCAATGGGGTTATGTATACAAAAAACCACCCCCATATTGAGTTATAGACAATGCACTAGGTCTAAAACCAACAACTTTGAATCATGTTGGAGAATCAAGGAATTGAAAAAGTGAAGAACAATGAAATCCAACGAGAGGTGGTGTCAATAAACTTCACATAGTACTAAAACACAAGTGAGCATAGCTCGACATATGTAATGAACAGTCAACACATTATATTTTTCATTGATAGAGTAATCCATAGGATCATATACATATATATAGACACATAAACACACACAATATGTGTGTTTTAGTACTATGTGAAGTTTATTGACACCACCTCTCATTGGATTTCATTGTTCTTCACTTTTTCAATTCCTTGATTCTCCAACATGATTCAAAGTTGTTGGTTTTAGACCTAGTGCATTGTCTATAACTCAATATGGGGATGGTTTTTTGTATACATAACCCCATTGAGTTAGATATATCTAGTATATTGACTTAGGTTTCAACTTGTAGTTTGGATTAGGTTTTGCAAAGTGATTACGAGTTCTAAGAAAGAACCCATGGTTTTGAATGTCCATAACTATAACATGTCGACGCAATATTTGGAAACACTATTAAAGAGTAAAGCACTTTGGAAATTTATAGAAAGTGTATTTTGCTACCATAAGGATGAATATGACAAGTTCATTATTAACGAGAAGAAGGATGAGGCTATATGAGTCATGAAAACCTAAATATCTAGGGAGATTCACTTTCATTCAAGAAAGATTTATTTTCCAAATCAAGTTTGGAAGAAGTTGAAGACTCAAAAAGATTGAAAAAATTTAGGTTATGCAGGTGAGAAAGAGTTGATCTCTTTTAATCCTCTCTCCTTTGATATTTTTGAAGAGTAATTTTCTCTAGTGAAGGATCTACAATTGATAGTGAGTGAATGTGGAAAGAATTTTCCAAAGAAAGACAATATGCTTATATAAACAATCTTGATGAATTTGAATACCCTCTATGATGTTTTCTATTTGACATTGTATGCTAGTTCGAAATCCATATATATACCCAAAGCACAAATAACTCCCATAAAATAAGGAATACATAGTCAAATTTGATCACCTTAAGCATGCCCAAATATCTATCTTTTCTACCTCAACCTATGCACCAATCAACCTAATCGAGACCATTGTTATATTGATTAGCCTAACTATTTGACTACCTAGTCAATTGTCATGATGACCTTTGACTGGCAATGGGATTACACCAATTACCTCTAAGATATGGGATGAACTTTCCTTGTACAATGACACACATCACAACCATACAAGAAGTAGGATTTATCTACAACAAATGACATAGGGTAAGAAATTTGAAAATAATAAGAAGCAAGATAGAAAATTGAGTATCGAAGTCAAAATCGTCCACCAATATAGTGTTCAAACTGCAAAGATTATAATTATGTCAAAGATATTTCTTTAATGAAGGTATATCCTTACAAATCATTTTTCACTATGAAAATTGTATGCATTTATGGTGGTATTCATAAATAATTTTTACTTTTCCCTTTCATCACTCATTCCTTCAACACCCTTTCTACATCATTCTCCCACTCCCATGTATTTTGCATGGTGTTGGGTGCAACCCTATTTTTAGTCATTGCTTCCAATGAAAATGATATATTTTGTAGGCTATCATGCTCAACAAAAATGCCTAAATGAGAATCTTGTATTATGATATACAGGAAGGCTTCTCATCATATCTTTGATTTGGTAAAGTTGGATAAATTATTAGTAATGGAGAAGTTGTAGTCATTGAGGAAGATACCTTTTATGTTATGTGATTGCCACATAGTTGGGACAATGCATCCATGACAATAATGGATCAAATTCTATATAATCCTATGAGAAATATTTCTAGATTATCCCAACATATATCCATTCCATGAAATCAACAGGGAAACCAACAATTTATTTTTTGAAAATATTTTGAATTCGTTAGTTTGGAAGTGTACATTGAGAGGAAATTTTGTTGTCATTATAGAAAGGCATCAAACCTATTTGAGTGATTTTATGGAAAAATTGAAAGAAATTCATATTTCTTATTGTAACGTCCCCATCCACCCAGACTGGGCCATGCCACACAAAAATTTTCCCTATGATAGCATTTAATTAATGAATATGCTCTACATATGAACACACATGCAAGTTAACAACATACAGTATGTGCATTATTAGGAATAATTACAATAAACACAATTAAACATGTTACACACAAAAATTAGCATGTAAATACACATAAAATAACACTTGTATTTTAATTAAAACATTCTTTGGCTATAGACCTTAGACGTTCCTCCCAGCTGTAGAATCTCTTATTCATAAAATCTCAAAAACAGTTCACCCCCAAGCTAGGGCTATGACTCCACCAAAGAAAAGGTTACCTACGCAAAAATAAGGTCTAACCAACAACAAAATAAAGCACAAGATTAGGTTCCAACTCCAACAACAGTGCCCAAATCAAGTCTCTCATTTCCCATAGCCCTTCCCACCCTAGGAAGTGTACCCCTTCTCTTCTCAACATTCATTTGACTATCCCACTCCCCATTTAGCGTTTCATCAACAGGTCGGTCAAGAAGTCTCAGAGCTCTATCATGGCACCTGGAACACAATGTTTCTCAAAGATTTCAACACTCACCAACCCAACACACAAGGAAATTGTCCCCAACAATTTATTTCATCGAGAGAGAAGGATACATAGGCCTAACAAACTACTTCTTCAACCCAAAACCCCCAAGGATTTACATGGTAACAGTAAAAATCAGTGCTCTCTCAACAAATTTACAAATGATGGATGGAATAAGTGCATGAATGATGGAAAGAATGATGGAATTACATTCCAAAAAATATATTTGAAGGTTCATAACTTGACACTTGTCACCTTATGAACTAGATTTGACCCCACTTGGTAACTCGTTCCTAACCTTTACGAACTTAGGACAAAAATCATATCACATGAATTTTTACTTTAGGAATAATATTATTTTATTTCTTGACTTAGCCCATTTTCTCAAGCCTTTATCCCCCTTTCCCTCTCATGGAGTCCTAGCCCCCCATACTCTTTCGTCTAATTTGGTCTGCAAAAATTATGTGTTTTATTAACATTATCAAGTGTGATTACATATTACAATAGATATGCTCGATGTCCTTTCAACTCATAGACTCCCTGATCTAAATCACACAGGCACTCTCGCCTCAAAACATATATACAAAGGCACTATGGCCCAAAACATCCCAACTCACCAGCCTATAAATCATATGTACACTTACAATTGAGGTTCATCCTGGGGGTATTGCATTCCCCTCCCCCTTATTTATGCATTGTCCTTAATGTGTTATATACACATGTACAAGAAAAAGTTCTTCAAAAATATCCAAAAAGATGTGGGTACTCCTATCGCATGGCATCCTCATGCTCCCACACTGCATCTTCAATACTGTTATAGGTCCACTGGACCTTTACTATCCCTATTTCTCGATTCCAAGGCAAATTGAATTTATAATCCAATATGCACACTGGATGAACTCGGAAGTCGCATTCTTTCTCCACCTGAATCACATTCCAAACAATTACATGATTAGCATTAGGCACATACTTTTTGAGAAAAGAAATATGAAACAAATTATGAATGCACATGGATGTAGGAAGTGCAAGAATGTAGGAAACATGACTAATCCTTTATAGGATCTCAAATGGTCCACAATATCTTGCTATCAGTTTTGGAAATCTCCCCAATTTAAGTGAACTCTTATTATCTTTCACTTTCAAGAAGAAATGCTCGCCAACTTTAAATTCTATGTGTGTTATGCCTTTGTATGTATATATTTTCTTCCTTTCTTGTGCAACATTTAAATATTGTGTTATTTTCACCATCTTTTCTTCCATTTCCTTGAGAAATTTTGGCCCAAACACTGGACTATTTGTTGGTTTTCCCCATCTCACTAGCATGTTGCAATTTCTACCATATAACACTTCAAATGGGCTCATCTTTAGAGAATTTTGATACCCATTATTATAAGAAAACTCAACTAAATGTAAATAATCTTCCCATTTTGATGATTTATCCATCACATACATTCTTATCATATCTTCAATCACATGATTGACCTATCTCTATTTCCCATCTAATTCTGGGTGATATGTTGCACCAAAATTCAGATTTGTCCCAAATCATTTAAATAATCCTTTCCAAAAGTTTGATATGAACTTGGGATCTCTATCAAATACAATTTCCTTAGGCACAACATGTAGCTAAGAAATATCTCTCATATAAATCTCTGCAATGTTTGCTACCTTGTGATTTAACTTCACTGGAATAAAATGAGTAGCTTTGGTTAGCTTGTCCACCACCACCCTGATGGAATCGTGTTGCTTCGTTGTTCTGGGAAACTTGGTGATAAAATCAATTGTCACAACTTCCCATTTCCATTCTAGAATGGGAAATGGTTGTAGAAAAATAGTCGGATGTCTATATTCATCCTTGACATTTTGATATTCTAGACATATGGCAATATACTCAACCACCTCTTTCTTCATACATGGCTATTTACAGTTGCAATGGTTTTTTAATAACCTGGGTGCTTAGCATAAGGCACATTGTGGATCTCTCTCAACACCATATTTTTCATCTCCTGATATTTAGGCATGTATACTTTGCCCCTGTACATGAGGATTCCATCCTCTCTCAATTCATAATATCTAAATTTATGTTGAAAATTACCTTATTGTAATTTTTCTATTGTTTTCATATAGTGTTGATCTAATTTTGTAGCTTCCAAAATTCTATCTTTTAAATCATATTTGTACATGCTAATGGTTGTAACATGCATCTCCTTCACCCTACTACTGAGTGCATTAACCACCTTGTTCTCTTTTCCTTTGATATGATTTATATCAAAGTCATATTCACTAAGGAATTCTAACCATCTTATTTGTCTGGCATTCAAAGTTGGTTGTCCAAAGAAATATTTCAGAACACTATGGTCTGTCCTCAAATCAAATATCTTTCTCATAAGGTAATTCCTCCACATATTTAAGGCATGAACTATGGAATCAATTCTAAATCATGAGTGGCATAATGTCTCTCATTCTCTTTCAACTTCCTTGATTCATAGCAAATCACGTGCCCATTTTGGGTAAGGAATCCTCCAAGCCCTTCCTTACATGCATATGTGTGCACAATGAAATATTAATTTGGATCAACAATCTTCATTATTAGTGCACTTGTCAATAAATTATTCAAGTATTGAAAGCTTTCTTCATATTCAGATATCCACTCGAACTTCGCAGTCTTCTTTTGAAAAGAAGTGATTGGATGCGCAATTTTTGAAAAGCCTTCAACAAATCTTCTATAGTAACATACTGATCCGATGAACTACCTCACCTCTGAGACATTCTTTCGTGTTGGACATCCTTCAATGGATTTTATCTTTTTTGGGTCCACTACTATCCCTTCCTCTGAAATAATATGTCACAAATAATGTGTATGCCTCTAATAAAATGAGCACTTGCTCAGCTTGGCATACAACCAATGCTCCCTTAATACTTGTAGCACCATGCTCAAGTGATGTGCATGCTATTTTTCAAACTTAGAGTAGATAATTATGTCATCCAAGAAGGCAATGACAAACTTATCAAATTAATTTCTGAAAATTCCATTCATAAAACACATGCAAATAGCTAGTGCATTTGACAACCCAAATGGCACCATTGTAAACTCATAATGGCCATACATTGTTATAAAAGATATCTTGTTGATTTATTCTTCATTAATCCTCACCTAATGATAGTCTTACTTGAGGTCAATAGTGGATAATATCTTTGCATCTTTCAACTGATCAAAAAGATCATATATCCTTGGCAAAATATACTTGTTCTTCATAGTCACCTTGTTCAACTACCTGAAATCAATGTACAGTCTCAATGTTCCATCCTTATTCTTAACAAATAACACTAGGCACCCCAAGGTGACACACTTGAGTTTATGTACCCCTGTTCAAAATATATTATAGCTCCATTTTCAATTCCTTCATCTCTAGTGTACTCATCCTATAAGGAGTCTTGGACACTAGGGAAACTCCAAGCATAAAAATAATGGAGAAATCTATATCCCTCTTTGGTGGCAACCCTGGTATCTCTCTAAACACATCCTCATAATATTTTAAGACTATATTATCTTCAATACTTGGCACTTTATATTTAGTTTCCTCCTCTATATTGGATTCATAAATTTGACATCCTTTTCTGAAGCTTCTTTTCAGCTGGAAGGTTGGTATTTCTCTAATAGTTATTTCCCTTGGAATACCTTGAACTATTCTCAAGATCCCTTCTTCGTCCAAGCAATTAAATGCCTTGTTATACAAATCTAGGAAAACATGATGTTTATCCAACCAATAGATACCAATTAGGAAATCATATGAACCTAAAGGTATGATATTCAAATCTTATTATGTTCTCAGTCCATTCATGTCCATTGGAGAATCCTTAACCAACTCATTGATTCTTCTTTTATCTCCTGTAGCTAATTAACCAACCAAGATTTCCCATGATTTCTTCTTTGCAAATGAAATCTTTCATTAAGATTAGGATCTATGTAACTATGACTAGCTCCTGAATCAATTGAAATAGATATAGGTTCATCAATTATATTACCTTCCACTTCAATCATATGAGACTGAAATTCAACTTTATTGGTGCCCAAGGCCGCATAGATCCGTGGCATGCTTCTTCACATGTTCTCAAGTATATCATCTTGTTTTACATTGTGAACTGTGTTCACTCTTTCAAATATATGAGGTAAATATATGTACATATGATCTATATCACAACCCCAACATTTAATAGGTTGTTTCCTTTGACTTTTCCCAATGTTTATGATATTCTAGGCTCATTTTGGGTTGGCTTCCCTTGAAAAATATTTTTGAAGAATGGTTGGCTTCTTCGTCTACTCCATATTACATTTCTTCTTTTATTCCCAAGCCTTTTGGAAAGTTGGTATTCCTCTATGTTGATAATTGGGGCACTTGGTTCTCCTTATTGCTTCCTCCAATTTCTTGGGATCATCATATTGTTGGAAAATTGGTTTTCATTGATGTCAAATTTAGAAGAAGTCTAGAAGCCTCTAGAGGTAATGGGTATAATTGAATAATTCTCCAAAGTGGTCCCCTTATGGCATAGCATTAAGCATGTCCCTCATAGGAAGATGCTTTGAAGAACTCTACAAGAAGGCCAGAAGTGTGGTCATGAAGCGCAAAGTTGACTGAGGAAAAAGAGGATGAAGAACATGGAACATGCATGAAAAACCATCATAGATGGATATTCCTCGTAATTTTGTTTCCAATGGTAGGTGTTACACCATGTGGTTTCTCATGGTTGAGAATTTATGCCCTCTTGAAGTTGAAGCCCCGAAGTAATGGTTAAGAATCCCCCAAACTGTTGCAAAAAGAAGTTACAAGTCGGCCCAAAATTAATTAAAGGAGGAATTTTGTTACAACTAAAATTTACAAGTGATCCTTAAAGACAAGTAATGGAGTTGGTTTGAAAAGGATAAATACACCTCAAGAATCCTCTCATTTGAATACAAGAAATTTCATTGAATATCTATCTCTCAAGTGATATTTTCGTAGTGAATATGAGGAAGCAAGGAGTGTGAAAGTCTGTAAGTTGCAGAGAGTGAAGGTTTTATGAAAACCCTGAAATAGTTGACCCTCGTGGGTCAGGCTAAGGGTATCCCTCGAGGCACCCCTGGGGGTTGTACGACACTCGTCCCATAAGGCACTACGTGATGACTGGATTTTTCCAACGAGGTTGAAGGAAATTGAAGAAAGATGTTATATTTTATTTACTGAAGATGACATGTATCAGGTACATGATGATATGCACCATGTTTTCTTCATGAGTAAAGGTATGTTTTTATGTGTTTTTTGAGGCTTGCATCATGGATGTTTTGGCACATGCTTAAGGCATGTCTTGGAGGTATTTTTGGTACATGGATGCATATGTTTGAGATGAATGTCTTTGTGAAGTTGATACATTCTTGATATATACCCTTGGTATATAGTTTATGGATGTTATGGTTCATTGTTATAAGCACATCTTTGTGATGTTGTCACATGTTTGAGGTATATAATTGGTATATGGTTTTGAATGTTATGGAATATGTTTGAGGCACATCTTTTGGTGCATGGTTTATGGAGGATATGGTACATATATTTTTATGTATGATCTATGTGAGTGGATCTGGTTGATGACGATGATGTATCAATATCAGTGACAGTGACAGTGACAGTGACAGTGATAGTATTAGTGATATTAATAGTGACAGTGACATAGTCAGTGACAGTGGTAGTGACAAGTTGAGTCTACATTTATATTTCAGGGTTGAAGGAAGGGGAAAGGAAAGGGGGTCGTAGACTCCTTTCATTTGGATCCAAAGAATAAAGGGATTTGGAGCTTCCTTCATGTTGGATCCTGTAAATCAGGGGGTCTTAGCCTCCTTTCAGTTGGACCTGGAGAATTTAGGGAGTTGTAGCTTCCTTCAAATTGGATCCTATAAATAGGGGGTTGGAGCCTCCTACTGGTTAGTGTTGGAGAATTTGTAAAAACTTATGTACAAGAACAGGGATTTGATGTCTGTAAAGTAGTAGTAAATGGATACAAATATCCTGCCACTACCCTAATAGATAAGGATGGAAAGAAACTTGATGAAAACAACTAAAGGGATAAAAATGTGATTATGAGTGGGTTGACTGAGTTAGTACCTATCAAGGTTATGCATTGTGACTCTACAAAGGATATTTGGGACAAACTTCAAAACATTTACGAAGGAGATGCCAAAGTCAAATTTTCCAAGATTCAAACTTATAGAGGCCAATTTGAACAGTTGAAAATGAAGGAAGATGAAGATATTACAACTTGTTTTCTGCGAGTTGATGAAACAATAAATGTTATTAAAGGCTTGGGAGAAGAAACTAAAAAACCAGTCATTGTTCAAAAGGTATTGAGGTCTCTTCCATTAGACCTACAAAGGATATTTGGGACAAACTTCAAACATTTACTAAGGAGATGCCAAAGTCAAATTCTGTCAAGATTCAAACTTATAGAGGGCAATTTGAACAGCTTTTGAAAATGAAGAAGATGAAGATATTACAACTTGTTTTCTAAGAAGTTGGATGAAACAATAAATGTTATTAAAGTATTGGGAGAAGAAATTAAAACGAACATCTTGTTCAAAAGGTATTGATCTTTTCCAATGATATTTGATCCTAAAATTTCAGCCATAGAATAAAGAGCATATCTTTCCACATTGAGAATGTACAAGTTACATGGGATACTTACAACTTATGAAATGAGAACGGAGTAGGATAACCCACCCATGAAGGAAGTATATTTCAAGGCATCCAAGAATACAAAGAAGAATAAGAAAAATCCAAAGTCAAACTATAGTTGCAGTGATGATTCAGATGAAGATGAATAAATGGCCAACTTCGTAAGGAATTGGAAAGTACAAAGGTATGCTTCCCTTAATATGCTTTAATTGTGGTAAAATTATTTATTGTGATTCTAAATTTACTTATGATAAAAAATTAGATAGTGATGAAGAAGAATCTCCCAAGAAAGAAAAGAAATATAAAAAGGGAGACAAGAGAAGAAACAAAAAGAAATTCTTCAAGAAAATTCTCTACTCAAAAGAGGACAATTCCTCATTAGATGAGGATCATGATAGCAACAGTGACTTAGAAAATAAAATGTACTCTTTATGTATTTTTAAAATGATGAGGAGTATTATGAATAAGAAGGTGAAGTGGATCTCAGAGTTGAACTAATTAGTGTCTTAGATGAGCTAAAAAGAGAAAGGAAGAAAAACAAATCACTCAAGGGAGAATTACTCAAGCTAAAAGAGGGTTCTCAAAGTCCCAACATTGAAGAAGATCAACAAATGATTATGAACCTAAAATTCCAAGTGGAAAAATCCAGAAGGATTGAAGAAATACTCAAAATCCAACTGTAAGAAAAAGAGAAAGATAAGGAGAGCTTAGAAACATAAATAGTTTCACTAAGGAAAGAACTTCAGAAAAGAGACATGCAGCAAAACAACACCAAAATATTGGATGAAATCATTAGTGCTCAAAGCCCATACCATGAAAAGTCTATATTGGGATACAAACAAATGTACAGTGAGAAGGGTTTGAGCTCTACGAAAACAGAAAAGGAAGAAGAACGAAAGATTTATGCAAAAGTCATCAGAGGTTCCACAAAAAAGGAAGAATACAAGATTTCAAATGAGAAATTGAGAGAACTTAAGAAGAAGATTAGATAATGATGACACCACCTAGAATATTCAAAATTCATAATTAACGACCAACCATGGAAAGAAATCAAGAAGAAAACTACAGAAGAATAGAACCATTTAGAAAATCTCGCAGGTACCAAACTATTTTTCTTGGTTTATGTTATTATTGTAAAAATTTTGGGAACAAAGCTATAAAATGAAAGGCTTATGCTAAGAATAGAGGAAACTATGAAGGCCACTCTAGAATTAATCATCTTAGAAATCCTTATGAAGCAATTAACAGAAACTATAACAGTTTTGGCTCATTAAATGATGAAGTAGAATGTTATAAATGCAACAATTTTGGACACATGGCCAAAGATTGCAGATTGGCAGTTCCTCCAAAGGAACCAAAGTAGGATTTTAACAGTCATGAAAAAGAACCATCAAGAATTTGGATGAGGAAGCAGGAAAAACTAAATTTTGAAGAATGTTTTATTGCTCTACAATCCCAAAGCAGAAGAAGTGATTGGCACGTTGACAATGATTGTTCAAAGAATATGACAGGTGACAAGGACAGTCTTGTAACTTTGAAGAAAGAAAGAGATGGATCAATTTTGTTTGGCATTGATAAGTCAGCCAAAATTATAGGAAAAGGCACAGTCAAGCTTGGAAGCAAAGATTTCATGGAAGAAAATGTCCTACTAGTCGAAAATATGAAGCATAATCTACTAAGTATGAGTCAAATGTGTGACCAAGGACATACACTTCTATTTAACTAAAGAAATGTGAGATAAGAAGAGAAGGATCTGGAAACATGGTGGCTAAAACATTAAGGACTCAAAACAACATATAAATATTAAATGAGATTGGAAAGGAAAATGAAAGTTGGCTTTGRCATAGAAGAATGGGCCACATGAACTTTGACAATCTTGYCAAAATTAGTAGAAAGGAAGTAGTAAGAGAAATGCCTAGAATTTCAAAGATGAATAGTACGATGTACAAGAACTACCTGCATGGAAACAAAACAAGAATTGGATTCATATTGAAGGAATACTCTACAACGAAACTATTGGAAATTGTGCACACTGATCTATGTGGACCAATGAGAAAAAAAGGACTGAATGGTGAATAGTACTTCATGCTACTTATTGATGATTATACAAGAATGACTGCAATTTGTTTCCTCAATAAGAAATCAGAGGCATTTGAACATTTCAGAATATTCAAGGAGATGGTTGAAAACGAAATGGATTTGAGAATTAAGTGCTTAAGATTAGACAATGGAGGTGAATTCACATCAAAATAATTCATGGATTTCTATGAAGAGCATGGAATAAAAAGTCAGTTCTCAGCAGCTAGGACATCTCATCAAAATGGAGTCATTGAAAGGAAGAATAGAACTATAACAGATATGTCCAGGACCATGTTGAAAGATTCCAAGTTGAGAAATGTATTTTGGGTACAAGTAGTGCACACAATCGTTCATAACTTGAACAGAGGAATTTTCAGAAGTAACAGTGACAAAACTACATATGAGTTATGGAAGGGAAGACCAACAAACGTAAAGAATTTAAGAGTATTTGGAAGTAAATTCTACATAAAATGAGAAGATGACATAATTGGAAACTTTTATTCTTGATTTGATAAAGGAATATTGGTTGGATACTCAAGAAAAAGAAAGGCATACAAATGTTACAATCTAAGACTTGAAAATATAGTGGAAAGAATAAATGTAAATATTGATGAAACAAATGTGTCGAAGAGAAAAGAAGAAAGAAAAAAATCTAAAGATAAAGTAATAAAATAAGAACCAAAATAAGAAGAGGTAGAAGAAGAAGAATAGTATCCAGAAGCAAAACAAGAAGAAAATGATTAGAAATACTTTCAGATACCTTCCAAGACACCTAACCATCAGGTTCAAAAGAATCATCCACCAGAACAAATTATTGGAGATAGAAATGCAGTATTAGAAACTAGAGGAAGTAAACGGCTACGTACACCCAAAAAAGGACACCTTGCACTACTATCCACAATTGAACCCAACATATTTGAGGAAGCCAATAATGATGAACATTAGATCAAGGCCATGGAAGAAGAATTGAATCAGATAGAGAAGAATGAGACATGGGAACTGGTTCCAATACCTAAAGACAAAAATGTGATTGGTACAAAATGGGTTTTCAAAAACAAACTAAATGAAGATGGACAGGTAACCAGAAACAAGGCAAGGTTAGTATGCAAAGGATATGCTCAAGTTGAAGGAGTAGATTTTGAAGAAAATTATTCCACTATTGTCAGAATGGAAGCAATTAGAATGATATTGGCCTATGCATGTTCCAAGAGAATCAAACTATATCAGATGTATGTAAAATCAACATTTTTGAATGGTGAATTAGAAGAATAAGTCTACATCGAATAGTCAAAAGGGTTCCTATTGTCAGAAAGGGAAGATTGTGTTTTCATATTGAAGAAAACTCTGTATGGACTCAAGTAATCCCCCAGAACTTGGTATTCAATATTGGACAAGTATTTGTAGCAACAAGGATTCAAAAAGGGTAATTCAGATAGCAATGTCTATGTAAAGATTGATAGGGACAACATACTTATCATTGAAGTATATGTGGATGACATTATCTTTAGAAGTGATGATGACAGGATGAGTAAGAAGTTTTCCCAAGACATGCAGATTGAGTTTGAAATGTCACTACTTGGTGAATTGACATTCCTTTTGGGAATTTAGATATATCACTTGGATGAAGGAATTTTCATTTCCCAAACCAAGTACATCAAAGAAATATTGAAGAAGTTCAGAATGGAAGATTTCAAACCCGTAAGTACTCTTATTGTGAGTGTTTGTAAGTTGAGAAAAGACGATGAATCTAAGGAAGCAAATCAAAGACTCTATACATCAATTATTGGCATCCTACTCTATGTGACAGCCTCAAGACCAGATGTAATGCAAGCATTTGGACAAGTTGCAAGATTCCAATCAGCACCGAAGGAAATTCATGTCCTGGCAGTAAAAAGAATCTTTAGATATAATAAAGGAACAACAGAGTTTGGATTGTGGTATCTAAAAGGGAATGAGATAACTATGGTTTCCTATGCAGATTCAAATTGGGAAAGAAGAATTGATGATAGAATAAGTACTAGTGGAGCAACCTTCTATTTGGGTGATTGTATGGTATCCTAGTTAAGTAAGAATCATTCCTCAATATCATTGTATAGATAAGAAGAAGAATATATTTTAACAACAAAATGTTGTACTCAAGTTCTCTGGATGAAGTAAACCCTGCAAGATATACAAGTAAAATATGACTAGCCTAAATCGATATTCTATGACAATACCAGTGTTATAAGTGTCTCCAAGAATCCAGTGATGCATTCCAAGACCAAACATATTCCGATCAAGTTCCACTTTCTACGAGAAAAAGTTATAGAAAATAATATCAAGTTGGAGTACGTTGGGACAAAGGAACAAATTGTGGATATTTTCACCAAACCTCTCCCAAGATAGACATTTGAGTATCTTCGATAGAAACTCAGAGTCGTTTCTGCTCCACAGTGATCTACATGACATTTTGCAAAGAAGACAAGGGAAGAGAAATAAATTATGAAGATAATATTTTTGAATCATTGATGTGAGATCAGTCAATAAAGGAACCTTAATATGAATGTTTTTTTATATATGCCAGTATTTTACATCTTCAGGAATCACAAATGGACAAAAATCACCAAAGGAGAGAAAGAACAAAAGCAGGGGAGAAATTTGAGAAGCATGAAGACTAGGAAAGAGATTGTTAGAAAAAAGTATAATGTGAAGGGTATTTACCCTTTCCATTGATGTCAAAGGGGTGGAGACATAATAGAAGCATGAAAACAAAGGGATCATTGGTTGCAAGGGGAGCATGAGTGTTTCCATCAATGCCAAAGGGGGATATTGTTGGAAAATTGGTTCTCATTGATGTCAACTTTAGAAGAAGTCTAAAAGCCTCTAGAGGTAATGGGTATAATTGAAGAAGTCCCAAAGTGGGCCTCTTATGGTGTAGCTTTAAGGATGGTCCTCACAAGAATATGATTTGAAGAAGTGTGGTCATGAAGCCCGAAGTTAACTGAGGAAAAGAGAATGAATAAAATGGCACATGCATGCAAAACCATCACAGATGGATAGTTCTCGTCGTGTCATTTCCAATAGTATGTGGTATTCCATTGGCTTCCTCACGGTTGAGAAGTTATTCCCTCTTGAATTTGAATCCCCGAAGTAATGGTTAAGAAGCCCCCAAATGGTTGTAAAAATAAGTTACAAGTCAGCCCAAATTAATTAAAGGAGAAAAGTTATTACAACTAAAAGTTACAGGTCGACCCTAAAGAAAAGTAATGGATTTGGTTTGAAAAGTATAAATACACCTCAAGAAGCCTCTCATTTGAATACACACAATTTCATTGAATATCTTTCTCTCAAGTGATCTTTTCGTAGTGAAAATGAGGAAGCAAGGAGTGCAAAAGTCTCGAAGTTGCATAGAGAGAAGGGTTTATAAAAACCCTAATTTAACTGACCCCCATGGGTCAGGCTAAGGGTGTCTCACGAGGCACCCTTGCGGGTTCTACGACACTCATCCCACGAGGCCCTATGTGATGATTGGCTTTGTCCAGCGAGGTTGAATGAAATTTTAAGAAAGATGTTATCTTTTGTTTACTGAAGATGATATGTATTAGGTATATGATGATATGCACCAAGTTTTCTTCATGAGTAAAGGTATGTTTTTATGTGTTTTTTAAGGCTTGTATCATGGATGGTTTGGCACATGCTTAAGGAATGTCTTGGAGGTATTTTTGGTACATGGATGTATATGTTTGAAATGCATGCCTTTGTGAAGTTGATACATGCTTTATATATACCCTTGGTATATAGTTTATGGATGTTATGGTTCATTGTTAGAGGCACATATTTGTGATGTTGGCACATGTTTGAGGTATATACTTGGTATATGGTTTTGAATGCTATGGAATATGTTTGAGGCACATATTTTGGTGCATGGTTTATGGAGGATATGGTAAATATATTTTGATGTATGATCTATGTGAGTGGATTTGCTTGATGATGATAATGTATCAATATTAGTGATAGTGACAGTGACAGTATCAGTGAAAGTGTCAATATCAGTGACGGTGACAGTGACAGTGGTAGTGACAGGTTGAGTCTACATTTATATTTTAGGGAGGAAGGAAGGGGTAAGGAAAGGGGGTCGTATCCTCCTTTCAATTGAAGCCGAAGAATAAAGGGAGTTGGAGCTTCCTTCAAGTTGGATCCTATAAATCAGGGGGTCATAGCCTCCTTCTAGTTGGAGCTGGAGAATTCAGGGAGTTGTACCTTCCTTCAAGTTGGAGCCTGTAAAAAGTGGGTTGGAGCCTCCTTCCAATTGGTGCTGAAGAACTTTGGAAGTTGGTGCTTCATATGAATGTAATCTTCTAAAATATAAGAAATCATTATATGGTTTTCTCCCAATTGGGTTTCCACATAAAAATATCTTTTGCACTATGTATGATCTGATATATTGTTGAATGGTACTGATTATGGTTATATGTTCATGAAATTTTAAATGAATAAATAAGTGGTAAACTATTGATGAATTGATGTTCACATATTCTGGTTGAAAGTGGTAAAAATTTCATAATACCGATTCACCCCCCTCTCAATATTCCAAAAGATATTACCTTCCAATTCAATCATATGATACTAAAATTCAATTTTCTTGTTGTCCAAGGCTACATAGATACTTGGAATTCTTATGTACATGTCCTCAATTGTATCATCATGTTGTACATTGTGAAAAAACTTCACTCTTTCACCTCTGTGAGGGTAATCTTTGTACATATGATCTCTCTCACAACCCCAACATTAATAGGTTTCTTCCTTAGACTTTTTTCCAATGTTTCTGACATTCTGGGTTCATTTTGAGTTGGTTTCCCTTGAGAAATATTTCTGAAGAATGGTGGCTTGTGACCTTTCTTTGTTTGCTCCATATTACCTTTCTTCTTGTCTTCCCAAGCCTTTTGGAAAGATGGTATTCCTCTATGTTGATAATAGGGGCACTTGTCTCTCCTTATTGCTTCCTCCAATGTATTGGGATAATTATATTGTATCTTATCACTATATATCGAAGGTAACCCAATCAAGAACCTTTTAATATTGACTTGCTCATCCTTAATGAAGTCAACATACCTCAACAGCTCCAAGAATTTTCTCCCATACTCACCCATGGTCAGGCTCCCAAGCTTGAGTTCAAAGAAATCCTTCATCTTTCTGCCATAATAATTCTTGGAAAAGTATTTCTTCTGAAAATACTTTTTGAACTCCCTCCAAGTAATATTTTTCTCATCAATGTGTTTTACTTGCACAAATTGGTCCCACCACATTGATGTTTTTCCCTTGAGCTAGTAAATTGAAATTCTTCCTTCTGCTTGTGAGGAATAATTACGTAACTGAAATTACTTCCTCATTCCCAAAATCTAAGCCTCTACATACTCATCTTTCCTTTTCTCACCATAAAATATAAAAGGTTTGATCTTATTCATTTATCCTTGTAGTTCATCTACCCCAGACCTTCTTTTATGATTTATGACAAGAGATAAACTTGGACTACTATATGCTCTTCTAACTGAGTGTCTTGGGGAGTAATGATGATGCATACTAACACTCATAGATTCTCCATTCTTGGCATGAGATATGGGATCCTTTGATTTACTGGAGTCTGTCTCCTTAACCACCTTCTTCTCTATTTTGTCCAAGATCTACAACATATTGATGTTGAATCCATTCTACTGCTCCTAAGATTTCATAAGCCTCTTATTATTAGATTTATAACTCAACGCATCTCTTGAAGACTCTTTATGGTCTCTACTAAATTTATTCTCTTATCTTTGCCTTCTCCATGCCCATTTCGTTTAGTCCATGCATTACCCATGCTAACATACAACCCCTTGACTTAATCTTCATGGATGTAGGTTATATAAGAATATTTCATGTCTCTAATCTCTCTGTTGAATCTGATTTGTAGTATCAATACTCTTATGTCTACAAAATTTGCATGCAATAGTATTTTTTAGACCAAACAATTAAACAAATCTATAAAATTTATGCACAATTATTCCCTTTAAGTGCACCCTTCATCTAGTAAACTTAATTCCAAACACCCAATATTTTGGAAATTTTATATAATCCCAATTGGTTTCCCTCATGCTTATATTTTGAGAAATATGACCAAGTTTCACCTTCATATAGCATCCAAGCTGCTAGTTACATCTCGTTGAAGTTTTGACTGTTTTTTTTTTCTTTTTAGCACAGAATGCTACATGAATATTTCCTCTCATCATGTACAGTTTTAGGTAACCATATTCCCAATATAGCTCCATATATTTATTCTATGGCTCATAAAATTTCCATGGAATACTCATGTTCCCCAAACTAACTTTTGACCAGGGAATTATGCCTTCTAGAAGTCAATTGGTGCCGAAAATATACCTTGCATCGATTAGCCTGTAACTTTCTCATGCAAGCTCCATTTTGCAAAAATTATAGCTTATTGGAAATATCTCCTAGAGATATTTTATTTAAGATGAAAAGATTATATGTGGTTCCTACGACAATGACAATCTCCTAATAACATTGTTTAGGGCCTAAAAAATTCCCTACAAGATTATGACCTGCAAAACACCATAATTTTCTAAGAAAATTGATTGATTTCTTCTAACATGGGTGTTGATGTGGAATTTTGGGTCCACTTGGCACCTTGAGTTAAATCCATATCATCCTCGTGGCCCTGACTCGTCAGCCTCTGTCACCTTCTAAATTCTCTCTTTCATAATTTTTACCTTTATCTCACTTTATACATAACAAAGTAATTTTAATTAAACTTATTGTGGACCCACTCGTACCAGTTTCAACATGGAACCACTAGAATTTCCATGCACCCGGTGAGTCCCATATGCCTACCAAACATCCACTTGGCACCTTCTTATAGGCCACAGGGATGGGCGAGTCCCATCCCACACCTTTTCCTTGGTGTACGACAACTTGTCCCCACACCCAATCCAATGGTTGAGATCGGAGCATGATCAACAAATCTCATTGATTTTTGATCCATTTGTGTTAGGGTTAACATCCCTCCATGATGTGAGAGTGATTTCATCTTGTGTGACAAGGGATCGTCCCATTATCTTTGCATCGCCAAAAGCCTTCTACAAAATCACCTTCCTTCCATGTGATATTGCTTATGGTATCACTCGATACCACCTTTCTTATGTGGAACCCATGTCAGCCCTAGGCCCGTCATTGCACATTGCCATTGGTCCACCATTAGGCCCCATAGACCCCTAACCCTGCCACCGTGGAGATGATCTAACGATGGAGATGTGAGAATATCTACTGTTGATATTCATTTTGCATGGTGAAGTCATCATGAGGTTAACGACACCTCAATATGGGAAAGTGATTTTTCCCAATGATACATGGCACATTCTAATTAGTTTTGCATTGTCATGGAATTTTTCCAAAACCACCCTTCCGGCATGCGATACCACCCATGGTTTCGGTTAATACTATGACCCATCACCCTGCCACGTTTTCTGTGACCTCACCACCAAACCTACCACTATTCCACTATGGACTTTCCACCATGGTAGTCCATGTCACCACTTCCAAGTCACCTCTACATCACTGTTGATATCATGTACGAAAAAATACTCAAATTTTCTCAATTTTTGAATTTTCCAAAAATGCATAATTTTCAATTTTCGCACAGGCCTCCATGGAAGCTCTGAAATTAAGCTCCATATGGCCAATTTTGACCATTTTCATGTTGTTGGGTATGTGTTATATTCTTTTCATTTGTGTGTGTGGGCGCATCAAATTCGACAACTGCATCTAACGATTCCGTATTTTTGTTATTTTTAGCGGATTTTGCTATTTTTAGCGGTTTTCTAAATTAATCTCGGATTAAGGGATTAGGGTTTTGGTATATACGGAATACCTAAAAACATTGTATATATTGTATGGTGAATGGTGAAATTCAAGATAATTAATATAAGAAAGGTTTTCCCGATTAAGGGTTTCCAGTATAAAATCTCTGTGTACTATGTGTATGAGCCATTGATTAAATTATGTTTTTCTTAAGAATCTATATGCATTGCTTTACTTCACATGTTTAAAACTTACATGTGGTATAAGAGCTCGTTTTTGGCTTCAAAGGGACGCTTTTGTTGTTGAGGGTTTGGCTCGGTCTTGATAGATCAATTTGATCTTGGGTTTGTGATAAACCTGGGTTTAGTGGGATCTTTTGTAGTGGTTATTTGAATGTAGAAAGAGGAATGGTGAGCTCTTCTAGAATCGAGATAGAAAAGTTAAACGGTCAAAACTTTAAGCTATGGAAGCTCAATATGGAGGACCTTCTTGTAGACAAAGAACAATGGATCGTTGTGGATCCTGGTACACAGCCTACTGGTACACTGTCTACTAGCACACAGGCTACTGGTACATAACCTACTAGTACACAAACTACTAGTACACAAACTATTGGTATGTCGAAGGAAGATTGGGAGAAGTTGGACAGAAGAGCAAGGAGTATTATTCGACTTTGCCTGGTAGATTCGGTGTTGTTGAATGTCTCAGGAGAACCTACAGCCAAGGAACTATGGGATAAGTTGGGGAATTTGTATCAATCAAAGTCCCTGGTAAACAAGTTGTTTCTTCGAAAGAAGTTGTATCATCTTAGGATGGAAGATGGAGATTCTATGACAGAACATCTAAATGCCTTTAATACTCTGGTAAGTCAACTTGTCTTTGTTAATATTACAATTGCAGAAGAAGATAAGTGTATTACTTTGTTATGTTCTTTGCCAAATTCTTGGGATAATCTGGTTGTATCAATAGGTAGTACCACTCAATATACATTGAAGTATGAGGATGTAGTTGCATCCTTGTTATCTGAAGAGATGAGGTGGAAAATCATGGATGGTCATAGCACAGATGCTTTATTTGTAAGAGGTCATACCCAAGACAAGAATCACAGTAATCCTTCAGGGGGGGGATCTAAATCTACAGGTAGATCTGAGTCTCCAGGAAAATCTTTGAGGAAATGTTGGAAGTGTGGTAAAACAGGGCATTATAAGAAAGATTGCAAGTCTAAGAAGGTTGAAAAACCAAAGGGATTTGATAGTACCTCTTCCACAAAGGCAAAAACCTCCACTGAAGAAGGAGGTGATGTTTACCTGGCATCTACAAGTACACATGTAG
>SNQJ01S0034990.1:80066-105166 GCA_010110895.2 Picea sitchensis
AGGTAGAGGGAATTGACTTTGGTGATATTTTTTCTCTTGTTGCTAAGTTAACTTCTATTAGATTTCTTTTATCTATTGTTGTTGCTTTTGATCTTGAAGTGGAACAGATGGATGTGAAGACAACATTCCTACATGAGGATCTGGAAGAAGAAATCTACATGAAGCAGCCAGAAGTCTTTGTAGTGAAGGGAAAGAAAGATCTAGTTCGTAAGCTAAAGAAGTCACTATATGGTCTGAAGCAATCACCTAGGATGTGGTACCAAAATTTTGACACATATATCCTTGGATTGGGATTTGTAAGAAGCAGGGCTGATCACTGTGTATATTCCAAGCAGGTTGGTAATCACTTCATTTATGTAGTGGTGTATGTTGATGACATGTTGTTGGTAAGAAATAACATGGATGTTATCAAGGAGGTGAAATCGCAGCTATCCTCCAAATTTGACATAAAGGATCTCAGTGCTACTAACTTCATTATGGGAATGGAGATTAAAAGAGATCGTGCAAACAGGAAACTCTGGTTGAATCAGAGAAAATATGTTGAGACGATATTGCAGAGGTTTAATATGCATGGAAGTAAATCGGTCAAGGTTCCTATTCCTATAGGTGTAAAGTTATCTGCAGATTAGTGTCCCAAGACACAGGAAGAAGGAAAGGACATGTTTGATGTTCTGTATGCCAGTGCAGTTGGCAGTTTGATGTATGCAATGGTTTGTACTAGACTGAACATTGCACATGCAGTGGGATTTTTGATCAGGTATATGTCAAAACCAAGGAAGGAGCATTGGACAGCAGTAAAGAGGGTCTTTAGGTATCTTCGTGGCACTACCAGTTATGGATTGTGCTACCAAGGAAGACTAGGATTGGACAGAGTGTTGGACAGACATGGCTTTGTTGATGCAGACTGGGCTAGAGATCTGGATCGCAAAGTATCTACAAGTGGGTATGTGTTTAACCTATTTGGAGGAGCAATCATTTGGATCAGCAAAAGACAGGTTGTAGTGGCACTCTCAAGTACAGAAGTTGAATACATGGCAGCCACTCATGCAAGCAAGGAACCAGTAATGTTACAAAGATTGTGTTCAAGTATTGGGTTGGTACAACAAGCAGTGAGATTATATTGTGACAGTCAGAGTGCAATATTCCTGGAAAATGACCCAGATTATCATTTGAAGACAAAGCATATTGATGTTCAGTATCACTTTGTGAGAGACATGGTTGAGGAAAAGAAGGTGTTGCTGGAAAAGGTTGACACTTTGAAGAATGTTGTAGATTCATTGAAAAATTCTGTTAGCACAGAAAATTTCTCCTGGTGTAGAGTAACAATGGGAATTGTTGCCCTAGATTGTTGACTATATAATCCCCTAGACCCCTGGATGCAAAGAAAACAACAAGTGGGAGAATGTTGGGTATGTGTTATATTCTTTGCATGTGTGTGTGTGGGCGTGTCAGATTCAACAACTGTGTCTGATGATCCCTCTAGTAGTGTTCAATGTGTCGTGTGTGTCGGGTGCTTTCCTAGGGGAGTCTCAAGGGGGGCAGGTATGCCCCCCCTGGTTATGTGTAGTGTTTGGGGCAGCGCCCTGAAATTTATTTTTGGGCGGTTTTTGCTAATTTTAGCAGATTTTGCTATTTTTAGCAGTTTTCTAAATTAATCCTAGATTAAGGGATTATGGTTTTGGTATCTACGAAATACCTAAGAACATTGTATATATTGTATGGTGAATGGTGAAATTCAAGAAAATGAATATAAGAAAGGTTTTCCCGGTTGAGGGTTTCTGGTATAAAATCTATGTGTACTCTATTTATGAGCCATTGATTAAATTCTATTTTTCTTAAGAATCTATATGCATTGCTTTACTTCACAGGTTTAAAACTTACACATGTCAATTTGATTAATGCACCTGAAATTCAACACTTATGTGTCAATTTGTCAACGGATTCCACTTCAGAAATTGGGGCTTTTGCTAAATTTCACCCAATTCCACCATGTTTGTTCTACAACTCTCGTAATTCCACCAATTCCAAGCTTAAAATGTCCCAACAGAGGTTAAACTTGTGGATTTTAACCCCTTAACATAATTCTCCTAAAATTGCTAGAAAATTCCCAAGATTTATCGAAAGTGTTTTATCAAGCAAGTTGCAGACATTCTTTGAGCTTAATTTCTGCATTTTCAGCTTTTGTGTGGTTACCAATGTCCCATGCAGGATCAACATTAAACCCATGGCTCTTATACCATAATGCAACATCCACAACCACCCAAGATGGGCCACAACACACAAAAAAATTCCCTCTGATACCATTTAATTAATGAATATGCTTTGCATATGAATACACATGCAAGATAACAACATACATTCCATTCATTATTATGAAAAATTAAAATAAACATAATTATACATATTATACACAGAAATTAGCATGTAAATACACATAAAAGTACACTTATATTTTAATTAAAACACCGACTGGCTGAAGACCTCAAATGTTCCTCCCAGTCGTAGACTCTGTTGTTTATAAACTCTCAACAACAAGTCACCCCCGAGCTAGGGATATGACTCCACCAAGGAAAATGTTACCTATGAAAAACTAAGTTCTGACCAACAAAAAAATAAAGCATAGGATTAGGTGCCAACTCCATCAACAATTCCTAGCTCACAACCTCTCATTCCCCACAGCCTATCCCACCCTAGGAAGTGTACCCCTTCTCTGCTAAACAGTCCTTCACTTGTCCCACTCCCCTTCCAGGGCTTCAACAACATGACAGCCAAGAATTATCAAATATCTATGGAACCTAGAACACAAGGTTGCTCAAAGAATTCAACGCTCACTATCCCAACACACAGTGAAACTATCCCTAGCAATTTCTCTCACCGAGAGAGAAAGCTACACATGCTTGACAACCTTCTTCTTCAACCCAAAAACCCAAAGAATTTACAGGGTAACAATCAACTTCACTTCTCTCTTAGAAAAGGTACAAATTATGGATGGAATAAGTGCGTGAATGATGGAATTACACTAATTCAAAACAATGTATTTGTGTGTTCATAAATTTACGCTTGTCACCTTATGAACTATCTTTGACACCACTTGGTGACTCGTTCCCAACCTTTAGGAACTTAGGATAAAAATTATCACATGACTTTTGACTTTAGTAATAATATTATTTTATTCCTTTGCTTAAGCCCCCTTGACTTAGCCCCTTTTCCCCCATACTTGTTTTTCTGACTTGGTCTGCAACAATGATGTGTTTTATTAATATCATCGAGTGTGATTACATATTACAATAGTTAGGCTCGATGGCCTTTCATCTCATAGACTCCCTGGTCTAAATCACAACGGCACTCCGGCCTCAAAACATATATACAAAGGCACTATGTCCAGAAACATCTTGGCTTACCAGCCTATAAATCATATGTACACTTAAAATTGGGGTTTGGCCTAGGGGTATTACACTTATCATAGGAGTATTATGAATCTTCTAGAAATTTGTGGGAAGGAGGAAGATCTCTATCACCTATACAAGTATTTGGAGGGAGAAATCCTAATGATATGAATAAAGGGTGTCAAATTACCTAGATATACATGTTATTGATATATTTCTAGGGTGAAAGTTTTCCTTTATGTCATTGAAGGGCCTAAATATCTTCAACATTGTACAATTTTATGTTAAGATATAAACTTCCCAATCTTCAGATATTACAAGTAAACAAACAAATTTTAGCCAACAAAATAATGAGAAATAAATGTTGGATTGCTTGATTCAAAGCACTCCTCCTCTTGAAATCATGGAATTTGGATTACCATGGGAATATATTCAAATGCAGTGTACTTGAAGGGTTTTTTAAATGTTATATTTAGGAGATATTCAATGCAAGTGAGGATATGTGCTAAGGGAATTGTAGGAAAATGTTCAACATATTGGATATGTCATCATCGAATTTACAAAACATGCTATACACATTAATATTACTATTTTCCCTTGCAAATTTCATTACTTATGCATTTTCCTTTTTAGAGACTCAAATCCCCTTGCCTTTGTGGACCATAATTATGCAATCTAATTTAGGCTTGGAGTCAATTCAATGGAAGGATGTGTACTCTTGAGAGACATGAGAGACAAGATTCACCCAACTTTAAATGTTATGTATGTGACCTTAACGAAGCATCGAGTCTAAGGGGAAACTTGTGAAACTGGAGAGCATAGAGAACAAAATGCACTCAAGATTCTAGAGTGGGAAAAATCTTATAAACTATATTAAAGGCCCCCCTTTAATTCAAGTACATATTTAAGTACATATGTCCCCATTTCCACATGGCACCCTATGGAAGGCTATGGTTGGCCCACACAATTTATTACATACTATGACTTTTTTAAACTTCACTCAACCACATGGTGGAATTTCATTGGCTAGAGCACAATTCTTGCTATTGATTGTGGTGACATCATTCATGACGATTTGATCACACTAGCCCTATCACATGGACTCTTTTGATTAACCCTCTGCACACATTCTAGGCCACTGAATGTGTACCATATGGAAATACCTTGTTCCTTTGAGAGAATTCCATCCATCGTGCAATCCTTGGCTTAATTTAAAAAATCCACCCACTTTTTTCTCTAGATCTAAAATATTAATAAACATAACATTTTACCCTCTTCTACCATGTATCATATTTGTCAAAAGATTCTTTATTTTTTTTCTTTTGAAAATATGAAAAACAAATGGTGACAAATAATAAAAATTACAATGAGAAAGTTATAGATCTCATCAATACCTCTCCAATGATATAAGGAATGCCCAAAACTGAGGTCGAGATCAAAATTTATGGAAAAAATACAATTTTTTTTAAGTAAAAAATATGTGAGGAAGTAGTGAAAACTTATAACGTCAAATTTGTATATGTTTTCAAGACCTTTGTAGTATGTCAAGAGTGACCAAAATTTAGTCTTGGGTAAAACGTTATGGAAAAAATGGAAAAAGGTCCCCTTCTTCTAAGTTTATTTTAGTGCCTCATCGAGATCATTGAAAGGTTCATGCATATTGGGAGCAAAACAACTCTATTTCACCTATCTTCCCAAACTTGAAATACTATAAAGAGTAGCTAATCTAGCATCAAATATTGGAAAGGAATTATGCAAATTGAGAAAAATAGAGGATAAAATTTTCCTAGCTAGGAAAACCTAAAATATTATAGAGCCTAATGAAGCTCCCTTCAAATCGGGACAATTTTTAATGTAAAGGGCTCTTTGGCTTATCTCATAAGATGTATCATGTTTCCATGTGGAATTATTTGGGTCTATCACATGTCCTCTTGATTCTCTTATGATAACTTCATGATGCTACATGGTTAAATATGATTTGTCCATGCACCAACTGAGTCAACTCTATTAACATTAACATGATGACATAACATTCTCAAAAATTTACATGTGTCTCTCCATCATTAGTCCCTATTTTATTGCTCATTCAAACTTTTGTCCTTCCTTGTGGACTTGAAGTATTATTATATCCATTAAAATGAGGTTGGGCTTGGGGGAGGAGTTGTGTATCATGGAGAACATAAGGGCCAAAATTTGCTCAGCCAATCAAACCCCAAATACTATAAAATGGAGTTAAATTTAGAGTCAAATTTGTCTTAATACTTATGCAATCCAAAAAAAAAAGGAAATATTTTCTCATCCAAATGAAACTAAAATCTTCTATAATACCCAACAAAATCCTCCCTCAAACATGAAACTCAAACACTTAGAGAATTTTTTATTAAAAGGCCACCTTATCGGGCTTGGCCACACATGCATGAGTGCATTGTTAGGATATTTAGACCCTAGAAGTTAGTGAAGGTCAACTTGTTCTAATGAAATATTAGGATAAAGTGTGGTTTTAGTGTGTTTCCTTAGTGAGCTCAGTTTACTTTACTAATCTACCAATCAAAATCATGTTCTACACATGAGTGATCTGACGGTTCAAACACCTCCTTGATATTGATGATACTTGATCCATGGCTTAACACTCGATTGGTACGTGATATATATTTAAAGAGCATGGAGGTTCATTTGTCAAGATTGATTGTGGGAGATGTTTTTGTAATCTATTCTTTCTTGCATTAATGTATTTCCTCAAGTGGCCATGTTGGCCAGGGTTGTGAATTGTTTACCTTTCTAAGGGTTTTAACCATGTAAGCATTGGTGTATTGATGTTTGTTCTATGTGTGTGATCATGTTTCTTAATTTGTTCTACCTATGTGAAGATACCCTTTTTTTCTAACTCAAGCTCTCTTAAATATTCGCTCCCATTATTGATCTAGATGTTGATGTAGTTTCATTACATGCAACAAAGGAATTATGATTTATGTTGTTTCTAAGCATTTATGGGCTGAGAGGATCACTCCATTTCATTTGGAGCATCATTTTTAGTTAGGAACATCTTTCATTTTTTATGAAACAACTTCCATTTTCCAAAGGTGTATGTGTTTCTCTCTAGTGATCCAATTTGGAGGTATAAAAAAATTATTATAAACTTTAAAAAAAAAAATTAACATTGTTGTGTTTGGTTTCTTAGTACTTTTGGTATTTATTTTTTTTTCAGTTTTTCCACCATTAATCTACATATGATATTCACTCTATACTTTTAGTGAACTCAACAAATTAGAACAAATCCAATTGATTGGCTTATCTTGCTATTTTTTTGCTAACGAAATACTAATATTTCCAACTACATTATTATTTTTTTGGTAATTTTTTCGGGGTTTGTTTTTTCTTTTCATGGCTCTGTGTGAAAGGTTCTTAGTTGATGCATGAGGTATTCCAACTCTTTTTGTGGAGGCATAAATTATCTCTACCTTGATCTGCATGTTGGTTGACATTTAGTATTTGTGCCTTATTTCCATTTCACATAATCCTTTATTCCAATCCTTCATTCGACGCCTTCATGCAAAAAAAAAGAGTGGTAAAATTTCTATTTTTAAATGTTGTGGAGGGCCACTGACTTGGGACTTTCTTTGGAAATTACACCCACAAATTCATGTTTGAACCAACTCGTTACTCCTTGTAAAGTATTACCTTGGATTTTACATTGGAATTCATCCTTGGAACATACACCCTCACAACAACCACTTTGAAAGTGGCTCTTACCACAAGAGTCCAAACGCTTGGATACTACGCCTAAGTATTTTTTGGGACTAGGATTGCCTTGTTAATATCTATATTACTCTCTTTGTAATATTTGTTACCTTGGGAACCTCACCAACCATCCACGTCAAGGATATTTTTATGAATTTTATTTTTAAACTCCAATTCCAAAGGTTACACCTCATAGTGCCACTTAAGCATCATATACACTAAAATTTCCACCTCCAAAGGTTACACCTCATAGTGCCACTTAAGCATTATATACACTAACATTTCCACCTCACTTGCATGTGGATCAAGGAAATGCCACATCATTAACATGCAAATCAAGGTGCCACCTCACCTTGCATGTAAATCGAGGTGCCAACTCAAAAACCACCTCATATAACCAAGTCAACATTCTACCACTTCAACAATCCAATTAGTTGTCCCATGGCACTCTCACAACCTATCATGTATCACTTTTGGAGGACCCCCCTCCCTTAACAATTTGAAATTTGCAAGTGATTTTCAAACAAGCATAAATCTATTACCTGGAGACTATTTGAGGTCTAGTTTTTTTGTTTAAAACTAATTTTTCATGCTCTATGCATTTGTGTGGTCCATTCTCACAAATTTTATGGTTTTTAACTTTCTATAATGCAGTTTTTATAAAAAAAATATCATGTAATACTCATTTTTTGAATTTTTAAGCGGCTTAACTTATGCATCTATGCATTGTTTTGGGTGTCATTTTTTCGAAAATACTTATTTCTCACTTACCTTTCTATCTAAGTAGTTTATTTTTATCTTTAAATCCATATTTCTTGTTACTTGTAATATGACCAATCCAATCCAAGTGATATCCTACTACCAGTTCTAAATACTTCTCATGGAAATCACATCTGGAGGATTTAGAAGTAAGGGGCTTTACCATATTACCTTCGGAACATAAATGACCCCCACTATTGCATCAAATAAATCCAAATGGGACAGTAAAAATGATTCAACATGTGGATTGATAAGGATGTCAATATCTAGTGATTTATAATTTCCCATACAAGGGATTGAGACCCCAAATGAAGCTTGGAAAAAGTTGAACTCTGTGTTTGGTAAACACAATGAGATTTGATCCCACTAGCTCAATTATTAAGTGATTTCTTTAAATCCTAGTGGTTTATCTTGGATTGAGGATTTTCTATCTAAGATTAAGGTAATTCGAATTTTACTTCAAGAATGTAAGATAGAAAAGAAATATGACCAACTCATATATGTTATTCTTGCTAATCTTGAAACCACCTATTTTATCTTTGTATCTACTTTTCACTCCACTAGAGAAGCCCTCATTAGTCAAGGGTTTACTTACAAAATTCCCTCCATTGAAGTTTTTGTGATTCTCTTATTAGAGACTAAGATAAGCTCTTGAATATTGTATTGATCAGTATTGTAGGTACATCTAACAAAGCATTAGTGGTGCAATAGAACCAAGGACCCAAGAATCCAAAGAAGCAACATCCTCGTGACAACAAACGAAAAGAGTTCTAAACCCCTTCATCCTTATTTTTCTCCTAATGTTGATAAATAATCTAAGGCAAAAGGAAAAAAGTATAACAAGCATTGCAAATTTTGTGGTTGAGAAGGTCATCTAAAATCACATTGCTTCAAGAATATGGAAGCACTCAAACAAGACATGAAGAACAAAAACCTCGAGTTGGATAAATCTTCCTCTCGATCCTCAAAAGGGCATGCTCTTTTTGCTTCCATTTTTTCTCTCAATGCATCAAATTCATGTTCTTAAAATGAGTGGATTCTTGATTCCATAGGTCCCTATCATATGGATAATGATCAAGCCATTTTTCTACTCTTAATCACGGTAATACTGAATAAATATTTGTTGGTGATGATAGATCTCTAGGTGTTCTAGGATCAATAATAATTCAAGTAGTTTATGGTCACTTTAATGATGCACTATGTGTTCCTAGTCTCTCTTGTAACCTTCTTTCTATTTATCAAATCACTCATTCTTATGAAGGAAACACCATGGAATTTTTGTCTCACTAAGTTGTAATAAATATATTAAAGGATCCTTGACACCGAGAACAACTGATGATATACCAGGTTGTACAAGTTTGAAAATTTTGGGTCATCTTCTCTTCCTTTCGTTTTTGTTGCTCATAGTGATGGCATGAGCATACTTTGGCGTGAGTGATTTGGCCACCTCAACTATCACTCATTGCAAAAACTATGTAAATAAAATATGGTCATTGGTCTTCCTCTCATTTCTTACAGATATGGTTTTTCTCATGTAGTGTTCTCAATAAACACCATCAAGAAAATTTTGACAAACATGCCTCTTGGCATTCCTCAGTGCCCCTACATCTTGCATATAGTGATGTATCATCCCCAGTCACCTGCTAGGTTATGCCACTCAAAATTTCAAATTATGATACTAATTTAAATCATAAAAATACTCAACAAAGGCACAAATTCATACAAAATAATAACAAAAATGTGCATGCAACATAATGGGAAAACCCCATGAAAAAAATGCATAAATATTAACGTAGCATATGAATTAACACACGATTGACACTTATATTTGAGTTAAAAGAACACCAATTGTGTGCAGACCTTCCACATTCCTCCTAGCCTTAGACAACATTGCTCATGTCTAGCTCCCAGATAACCAGGGTACAGGTACATGTATAGTAACAATAGGGTACGGGTGACAATTGAGTGAGTGCAGGAATGGTCATGATAGAATGAATGGAAATGAATTACATCTAACTATATGTATGCATGTTCCCAACTTGATTGTCATGTTGCGAACTACCTTGGGCCCACTTGACCCTCACTTTTCTCCCCTCATTAGAACTTAGGATACAATAAATATACATGCATTGTGCTTTAAGGAATATTAATATAGTATTCCTTTGGGGCCTAATCCCCCTAGCTTAACCCCCTTTTCCTACCTAGTGGATTTTATCCCCCCATACTCTTTTACATGGTTGGTCTGCAGCAGTGATGTGGTTTCATTAATATTTCAATGTGATTACATATTACAATGATGGCCCATTCTCCATTTAGCATTTGGCTCTCCAACCTAATAATCACACAGGAACTCTGGCCCAAAATATCCTGGTTCACCAGCCTATATGTTCGTTTACATTTATATGTACAATTACATTTATATGTATAGTTTGGGTTTGTCCTAGGGGTATTACATTTCCCTCCCCCTTATTTATGCATTGTCCTCAATGCAGTATATACTCATATACAATCAAAACTTTAAAAGTCTTCAAAATATGCAGGTGCTCTTCCCGCTTAGCATCTTCATGCTCCCAAGTTGCATCCTCAAGATCGTACCAGGTCTATTATACCTTTATTATCCCTATGGCTCGATTCCGAAGTTGTTTGATATTCTGATCCAATATGCACACTAGATGCACTTGAAAGTCACCTTCTTGCTCCACCTGAATCACCTTCCAATCAATGACATAATTAGCATCAAGTACATACATTTTAAGCAATGATACATGGAATACATTATGAATACACATTGATGCAGGTAAGGAAATCATGTATTTTATAGGACCAATCATTTCCAGGATTTCAAATGGCCCACAATAACGAGTTGCTAGCTTTGAACATTTTCCCAACCTCAGGGAAATTATTTTGGCCTTTACTTTTAAGAACACATGGTCACCCATTTTGAATTCTCTGTGGGTTCCAAATTTATCAACATAGATTTTCTACCTGTCTTGGGAATCCTTTAAATTCTATTTTATTTTCATCATTTTCTCTTCCATTTCCCTAAGTAATTCCAACCCAACCATTGTTTTGTCTATGGAGTTGTCCCAACTTACTGGTGTGTTGCACTTTCTTCCATACCAAGCTTCAAATGAGCTCATCTTTAGGAATGCTTGATACCCATTGTTATAAGTGAATTTCACCAAATGCAAGTAATCCTCCCATTTGAATGGTTTATCCATCACATACATCCTCAACTTATCTTCAATCACTTGATTCACTCTCTCTATTTTCCCATCTGATTTTGGATGATAGGTTGTTCTAAAGTTCATATTGGTCCCAAATCCTTTGAATAATCCTTTCCAAAAAATTGATGTAAATTTTGGACCTCTATCAAACACAATTGTCTTGGGTATGTCATGCAGTCTAGCAATTTCCCTCATATAAATATCAACAATGTTGATTGCCATGTGAGTGAGATTTACTGGAATAAAGTGGGAACCTTTAGTAAGCTTTTCCACCACCACCATGATGGAATCATGTTGCTTGGTTGTTATGGGAAGCTTGGTGATGAAATCCATTGTTACAACTTCCCATTTCCACTCGGGAATGGGTAATGGATGTAGCAAACCATCTGGGTGTATGTGCTCATCCTTGAATTTTTTACATTATGAATACTTGACAATAAAATTAGCAACATATTTCTTCATCCCCGACCAGTAATATTGGCTCATGACAACTGCAATAGTTTTCTGGTAACCTGGGTGCCCAGCATAAGGCACATTATGCATTTCATTTAAAATCAGATTTTTCAATTCCTGATAATTTGGCACATAAATTCTTCCCCTACACATGAGAATTTCAACCTTTTCCAACTTGTATTCTTGACTTTTATGCTACAAAATACCTTGTTGTAATTTTTTCCTTATTTCCATGTACTGCAAATCTGATTTTTCATCCTCTAAAATTTTGTCTTTCAAATATGATTGGTACATGCTAATGGTTGCAATATGCATCTCATGTACCCTTTTGTTGAGTGCATCAACCACCTTGTTATATTTCCCCTTGATATGCTTTATATCAAAGTCGTATCCACTGAGGAATTCTAACCACCTACTTTGTCTGGCAGTTAGAGTTGGTTGTCCAAATAAATATTTCAGACCACTATGGTATGTTCTCAACTCAAATATTTTCCCCATGAGGTAGTGCCTCCACATATTCAAGGCATGCACTATAGCTTCCAATTCCAAATCATGAGTATCATAGTGCCTTTCATGCTCCTTTAATTTCCTTGATTCATAGCACACCACATACCCATTCTAACTAATGACTCCCCCAAGCCTTTCTTTACATGCATCAGTACATACAATGAAGTCTTCATTTGGATAAAAAATACTTAGTATTGGAGAACTTGTTAATAAATGCTTCAAGTGTTGGAAAATCCTTTCACAATCCAATTTCCACCCAAACTTCACACCTTTCTTTTGCAAGGAAGTGATTGGGTGTGCAATCTTTGAGAATCCTTCAATAAATCTCCTATAGTATCATGCAAGGCCCATGACTGACCTCACCTCTGAGAAATTCCTTAGTGTTGGCCATCCTTCAACGGCCCTTATCTTTTCTAGATCCACTTCTATCCCTTCCTCTGAAATGATATGGCCCAAATAATGAACTTTCTTTTGATAAAATGAACACTTTCTCAATTTGGCATACAACTAATGCTCACTCAATACCTATAATACCATCCTCAAGTGTTGCTCATGCTCTTCTTCAGACTTAGAATATATAGGAATGTCATCCAAGAAGACAATGACAAACTTATCTAAGTAATCCCTAAAAATTCCATTCATTAAACACATGAATACAATTGTTGTATTTGATAAAAACAAATGGTACCATTGTGAACTCATAATGGTCATACCTTGTTCTGAAGGTAGTATTGTTGATGTCTTCTTCCTCTAATTCTTAGCTAATGATAGTATGATCTGAGATCAATCTTGGAGAATATTTTTGCATCTTTGAGCTTATCAAAGAGGTCATCTATCATTGGAAAAGGGAACTTGTTCTTCAGATTTACCTTGTTCAACTTCCTGAAGTCGATGTAAAGTCTCAATGTTCCATTATTTTTCTTCACAAATAATATTGGGGCACCCCAAGGTGACACACTTGAGCGTATATACCCCTTATTCAAAATATCTTCCAGTTGCATTTGCAAATCCTTCAGCTCTAGTGTACTCATCATGTAAGGATCCTTAGATATTGAAGTTGCTCCAGGAATCAGATTGATGGAGAAGTCAATATCTTTCTTGGTTGACAATCCCGCTATTTCCTTGAATACATCTTCAAACTCTTTTAGGACTGCATAATCTTCAATATTTGGCATCTTGTATTTAGGTGTCTCTTCCATATGAGCTGCAAACATTTGACACCCTTTCTTGTAACTCTTCTTCAATTGTAAGGCTGAAATTTCTCTAACGGTTACTACCCTGGGAATTCCATGTATTGTCCTTAAATTCCCTTTCTCATCTAAGCAAGTAAATTCCTTATTATAACAGTCTAGGAAAACATGATGTTGGTCCAACCAATCCATACCAATTAGGAAGTCATAGGAACCTAAAGGTATGATGTTCAAAGATGCCCTAGTGCTCAATCCATTCATTTCCATTGGGAATGCCTTAACCATCTCATTAATTTTCCTTTTAGATCATGTAGCCAAATGCACCAACCAAGATGTTCCAAGCTTGCTTCTTGGAAAATGAAATCTTTCCACCATCTTAGGATCTAGATAACTATGAATAGCTCCTGAATCAATTAAAATAGAAATGGTTTGGTTGTTGATCTTACCTTCCACTTCAATCATGTGTGACTGAAATTCAGCTTGCTTGTTATCCAAGGTTGCGTAGACCCTAGGTACATTTCCGCCCATGTCCCCCATTGTATCATCTTACTATACATTATGAAAAATCCTCAATTTTTCACCTATGTGAGGGAAATATCGGTACATATGATCTCCCCCACAACCCCAACATTGAATACGGGGATGCCTTTGTCTTTTCCCTAATGTCTAGGTCATTCTTGATTCTTTAGAAGCTAGTTTTCCCTGGGAATTATTTCTGAAGAATTGCGGCTTAGTTCCCTTCTTCCTATGTTCCATCTTGTTGTTCTTCTAATATTCCCAATATTTTTGGTAAGTTTATCTTCCTTTAAGTTGATCATAAAGGAATTTATCCCATCTTATAGTTTCCTCTAGTGTCTCAGGAACATCATATTGTATCTTATCACTAATAGATGATGGAAGCTCACTTGAATAACATTGAATCTTAACTTTCTCATCCTGGATGAAAGAAATATACTTCAACAACTCTAAAAACCTCATTTCATATTCATCTATGGTCATACTCACAAGCTTGAGTTCAAAGAAATCCTTCATTTCCTTGTCATAGTATCGCTTAGTCAAGTATTTATTTTGAAAATACCTCTTGAACTCCCTCCAAGTAACCTTTTTCTCAACAATATGTTGCACTTGCACAAATTTATCCCACCACATTGATGTTTTTCCTTTGAGTTGATAGATGACAATTCGTCCTTCTGCTTGTGAAGAGTAATTATGCAATTGAAAATACTTCCTCATGCATGTAACGACCCTCTTAAGTTGATCAACAAAAGTAACAACCAAGAGTGTGAATTTTTTTTTTTGTTGTTCTAATATTAGTAAAAAAATCTCAAATAGTCAGATATTTAATTGACAACATTTGTAACTTTACAATTACATATAACCATTAAGAAGACCATCAACAATTATTAATAAATAATTTTTTATTGCTCTACACTAATTCATTTCTTCAAGAAACTACATGGACTGACAATCAGCAAGATCTATTTAGAAAACCACATTAGTAATATGCTACCAAATTTTGAGCTTTAGTGGTTATGCAACTAGAGCACTATTACTATTTGTGAATTCAATAAGTTGTGCAAGAGTAAATTGCACTCCAAGGATTTAGTAAATCATTCAACCTCTTTCTAGAGATGTAAAGTGTAATGCAATAATTGCATAGTCATAATTAATATTACGATTGAACCAACTGGATGCAATATTAAATACATTTAATTAGAAAATATCCACACAAAAATACAATTTTTTCATCATTATTTTTTTTCAGGATCTGACACAAATTCTAAGATTTATTGATAACATAAAGGGAAGAATCGTTTATTCTACTTACTTTGGGTTGCATAAATTGCACATTTGTTTAATTAAGACATAACACTAGTTGTAAACATAATCCAATGATCATTACTATCTTCTTTTATCCACTTAATGTTCTAATCAATAATTATAATAAATAATTATTAAATTAACTAATATAGTTATTAATATCAATTGAAAATGCAAGCATATGTAGTAGTCACCTAACTAGTCAACTAAAGAGTAAGAGAAAGAAAAACAAGCATGTAACATTTTTATAGTACTCAATAAGATTTGAAAGTTTCAAAAAATAATTTCTCAATAAATAAATAATCATTAATTATTTTGATATAATGCTTGCGCAAACCTTCATCTAGTTGTTTTTCATGACAATGTTTCCAAAATTGACTAGTTTAGATTCTCTACATATTGTTTGTACATTATATATATGAAACAACCCAATCTAACAACTTGATTTGTTTCAGAAACATGTGTAATACATACTACTTATAAGTCAAATAATATGCCATCCATGATTAATTATTAACTAAATAATAAAGCATGATGAAAACTGATAATCACGCTCGTTTATGTTGATGATGTTGGTATCATCATCGAAAACCCAAATTACATTTTATGTTGCCACAACATTCCCTTTGAAGTTTCAATTACTAGAGTATTAATAGTTGAATCGACTAATCCATAATTTGACTATGAAATGTCTTTTTTTTTTAAATAAGAGATCTAACTGCTAACGTAACAATTAAATCCAACATGCAATCAACCATCATAACTTATAACTCATTATTGAAGCATGTAATGCCATAAGGTAAAATTAATAATTGGGTTTTCTATCAACCAATGTAATGGGGATCTTTGAAATCATCATACCCATATAAACCAACAAATGGTTTCAAATAATGTATCCATTTTCTCTATGCTTGGTTCAGGGCTTCCATCGACCTATCAATAAGGAATTAGTGTTACCAGTCTTAGTCATCGCTCTAAACTCTACAGTTTTGGACAACAAGTGAAGAGATATCAACAAAGCGGCAACCCTAGGATCCTTAACCAGATCATATGACCTTCTTCAAATTGAATCGCCCCTTAAGATATACCAAGTAGGGTATTAACGTTCAAAATTATCATCGAAACATTCTATCTTACTATGAAATCTCTGCAATTCATGACATACCATAGTTTAAACAAGATCATGGTAGAGGTAGAGTTGTCCTTATTAGGTATCTTGCTGGAATCTTTTAGGATTTTTCATTACTACCAAGGAAATAGATCAATAGTGCATTAAAACATTTGAAGGAACAAGTTTAAAACTTCATCATAGAACTACTTTTCTTTGCTAAGATGACATTGATAGACAATGATCAGTGAATAGGAAGGCGTTAAAGGGCACCTAAGTGAGGTCGTTAGCCAACTTCTTATGCGTCGAATGTTGGCTAGATTTATTTCAAGCATGAAAAATCTTCAAACATTGTTGAAGGGATGTGTTGTAATTTGTTAAAGAAATAAACTCTCATTCAAAATGTAATGGAAGCTAACTAGGGTGATAACAGAAAACACAATAAGGAATGAGAATTTTAGCTATGATGTCAACCATTTATTAACAAGAAGAAATTTGAGGGCGTCCAGATTTGAAATAAATGACCAGATTAGATCATTTGGATAGACAAATCACAACGACTAGTTCAACCCATTACCCATATACCAATTCTCAAAAAATTCAATGAATCGAGTTAGTATATAACGAGAGATAAACCAAGTGATCTAGATCCAAGGACAAGACATTGTTTAACCCTAAGTAGATAAAAAAAAACAGGTTAAAAAGAAAAGAAAATCTTAGTGGGTGACTTGAAAGGTGTCAATATATATATTCTCAGTAAATGTGTCCAAACGTAAGCATAAATTTAAACTGCACAAAAATATAAGATGGAAATGTCCAACAATTTACATATCTATTAATGCACACAAAACATTCCAAAATTTTTAAACAACAATTGAATGGTCAACACTTAACCCAATAAAGATATCGAAGATGATTTTAATCAGTCATCTAAGGAAATTATAAGGTTCGTAATTTACTGAGGAAAAACAACCTCAGACCCCGAGAAACAATTCCTCTCCTCCTTCAGGCAATGGATCTGAACTAAGAACCCCAAGCTTAAACTAATCAAATTAATGTGTCATTTATCCACCAATAAATTTTACTAGAGTATATGACTTCTCTACCCAAGATTAATCGGTGCCTTTAAATATTTAGTAAGAATCCAATCATTAAGGAATCATAATAATAACAAGAATGGAGTAATGCCACCAACATCAAATCTATTGGCTCCTAAATGTTAATACTGAGTTTAATAGAGGCTGAAAACTGTATGAAATGTCTCAGTGAATTTATTCAGAATCTATGGTTATCAAAGCAGACAGTATTGATATTTAAAAGTCGATTTTTCTAGTACTAATCACATTTGTTTTCTTGGAAGAAATAATATTGTACAATTTTATTTCATATAGGATCTAATCTATCACTTGCATCAAGCTAGCTACATTCCTCTTCATCAACAGTGAAACGGGGATTTATATATAACCAATAGAATTATTATATCAATAGTCAAAGCATTCTTCCATACATAACTTAAATACAAAATTAACATTCTAATTTACAAATTAATAACAAAACAACTCAATACCGTGACCATAAGATTAATGATCTATGAGATTTATCTTCAACTTGGAGGCTTGTGCAACGTCACTTCCTTTCTCTTGCTAATCCAAGGACTTCACCGGTACCTCCCAGCCAATGCTATGGGTACTCTTCTTCCCCCTTAGCCCATCGAGCTGCAAAGGGGTCGCACACAGAGTTCAGATCCAAAAACTAGCTCAAGATTGTCCTTGCAAGGAGGGGCTTCCACCTCTTGCAAAAGCTTGCAGCCCAACTCACACAAGTAAACTAGTCAATAGAAATTTCAACAACATTTCATTCATCTAGCAATAGGGTACTTTCCTTCTTCCTCACCATTCTTTTTATAAGAAAAATCACCTTGACACTTGTCATCTCATGCACAATTAGCTAATGTGTTTACAATTAAATTAAGGATTATTCACCCTCAACACATGTCACATTTTCCCCAAGTTGTACATGTTTAATCCTTTTTAATTTAAATAATTATGCATTTTCCCTCACACTCATTTAGTTCCTAGATTTTCTCCTAGTTGTCCTTTAGTTCCCCAATTTCTCTTTTATGGTGTCTCCTAACTAATTTACAGTTGGAGTTTGATTAGGACTCTTCTCTTAGTTAGGATTTAGAGTTTGATTGACTTAGGATACTAACTCTATGTTGACAACCCATTCTCTCATGAGTTAATTTCTTTTAATTTAAAAATTCATTTTATTAATTTCATGCACACATTGTGCACATGTCTTAATTTATTCTCCCCTCTCTAGATTTTAATTAGTCTAATCTCCCTTAGACCCAATTATACCATTTCTAGAATTTTGTTAGGCATAAAAAATAAACTTATATTTTATTATGTTCCCTTTCAAAATTTAATATAAAATTATATAAATTCATTTCTCTTTTCTATCATTTCTAATTAATTGTTTTATTCTCTATTCTAACAAGTCTAAGTATTCATTTTATTTTCTAAGGTATTCTATATTTTTATTGACTTGTAAATTTATTCATGTGACGTGCCCTTCAAGACGCACCTTCGTGCTCCAAGGGTACCACTCTCCATTGACTAGTTTGGAAGTTGTTTGACTCTTGGAGTCAATACTCCACTTGTCGACCTTGTGTGAGACTAAGGGATTACTGAGGAATAAGGAATTTGTCTTATTGTGTGCCCCTCAGAAATACTCATGAGCGATTGTCTCAATCTTCCCTCACAACAACGTGAACCTCTCAGGAACAAGGTAGTTGTTAACCTTCAGTTCTGGTCAAGGCAGGAGTGCTAGTAGGCTATGACAGGGATGCTACCACACCTCTTCGTCATCCATCTGATATTTGTGTATGACCCCTTTACTCCATATGTGATTCAGATTATCAAGCGTCACCATCCCTTCATCCACTAACAAATATAATGTTAATAACTTACATACATGAAATCCATACTGAAATCATCATCAATAATATATGCATATAAAATAAAGTACTCATAATCAAAGTAAATATTCCACTCCCTGACTCAATCCGGAGTCCAAGGAAGTTTGTTGATTCCATCAACATCCTCATCATGTCACGTTTCATGCACACTCAGGAAACCTCATAATAATGCCTATCAATGATATAAATCAATATAATAACATATCAATTTCCAAAACACAATCATAGCATAAACACACAAACCAAAACTGATAATCATAAATTACCATGTTTTTAACCGGATCACTTACTCGCAAGTGTCCTCAAAGAATAACTCAGTGTATGAAAGGTGATCATTGAAACTAGATGTTACAATTCCTAGAATCCATGTCTTTGCATCCTCATCCTTCGTGTGCTCACCATCAAATGTAGGAGGCTTGATTTTTTTCATTTCCTCTTGTATCTCATCCACCCTAGACCTCTTCTTATGCTTCCTGACAGGGGTTGGACTTAAACTGTTGTGTTCTATCCTAGTTGAATTCCTTGGGGAATGATGGTGATGTCTTCCAACACTTCTCGTTCTTCTCCTCTCATCATGGGACCTGTGACTTGTGACCCCCTGATATGCTTGACTTAGTCTCCTTACTCATATTTTTTCTCTATTATGTCTAAGCTCTACATTAACTTGATGTTCAAGCCCTCATTTTTCTACTTGTATTTCATAAGCCTCTCATTATCAACTTTATAACTTTGGACATCCTTTTGCAAACTTTTTATAGTCTCTACCAAGTTCATGCTTTCTTCCTTACCTTCTCCATGTCCATTTGAATTTGTAACTTCAATACCAATATTAATACGCATCCCTCTGATCTCATATTCATGGTTGTAATCCCCCTGTGAATCTTCCATGATTTGAACTCTATGGTGATCCTGTTCTGATCTAAAATTTTTTGACTCTGCAAAATGTGCAGCCAACAAAATTTGTTAGGATAAATAATTTAACAATTACATGAAATTACATACGATTATGTTCCAATAATGTATCATAATTATTTCTTTTGTTTTCTTGTAAAAATAACTATCTGGGTCAATTTTCTGGGTGGATATCTAGATTCCTCTTTCCAATACCTTCCCAATGACTGCTCTCTTGCCCAATTCTGAGCCTTTAGAAGAAAATTATGGCCATTTGAAAAATTGCATATTAATTCCTTCTGTTCACACTTCAATTAGGTGCAAATATGAACTATAATTCTGCATGTTTTCACCTGCTCCATTGGATTTTTAACAGGATCCCAATTGGGTTCCCTCACAAACATACTATGGACACTCTGGCCAATTTTCACTTCTTTCTAGGTTTTGGGCTGCTAGCTACAACATGTTGAAGTTTCATCCCAATTAATAATTTTGGTCTTGAAGGTTACATGTACCTTCTAACTCCTCCTATGAATTTTCATGTGCCCTGAATTTTAATTTAGCTCCATCATTGTGTTCTATGGTTCAATATATTTCCATATACTTCTCTTGTTCCTCAATCCAATTATGGAGTAGAAAGTTATGGACTTTAGAAGCTAGTTGGGATTAAAATTAACTCTCCATTGCTCGGGCTGTAAATCACTCATTCTAACTATGCTTGACGAATGGAATACACCATTAGAAAGCTATCACCGAGATTTTTCATTTGAGCTACAAATATAGAAACTGCATGCACTATTTTTTATGAGCTAAAAGCACAATTTAGGGCCTCAAAAATGCCCTGTAAATTCAACACCTACAAAATACCAAAACTTTCCACTAATTTTCATTAATTTTCTAATAAATAAATAAAAAATCCCGTTGACTGGGATACTAGCATCGTGTCCTAGTCAACCTGGAACCCCTGCAAATATTCCATGTCATCTCTTGGCCACTTCTACCTTTCCTGTCAACTCTCATTCCTTCATTTGGCACGTACATTAACGTATTTTTCAAGAAGAACCTGGACCATTAGATCAGGAGGAAATTGAAGTAAATTTGTTCAATCCAGTTGGAAATCAATGGAGATATATCAATTGCTAGTCCAACATTTGGTTAAAATCACATTCATAGATTGCGATTAGAGGAGATTTGTGGGTGAAGTAATCTAGTCATTCATCGAGGGGATAGATCGACGGAGGAGAAGGAAAGTGTGTTATAATTTGTGTGAGTATTAGCACGAAGGATATCGCGCAAGTGGTGGTTTTGTTAGACCCCACCAAGGACACATGGTAGGTGTTGGAAGCATAGCACATCATATGAAACCGCCCTTAAAACTACATTTCAACAACGCGCATACCACTGATGGTATTTTGAGTTAAGCGCCTTTGAGATTTGCGCTTGGTCACGAGGTTAAGGATACATGAAGGAAAGGGAACTAACGCATAAGAGTTTATCCTTTGGATATAATATATGGTGAAGTGTTAAGGAATGAGCACCGAGGAGGTTGGGGACTATGTGAAAAAGGAAATAATCCCCTGGACAGGGAGAATGGTCACATCGGAAGTTGAAGTTTGGCTCCCGGGGGATGAAAAGAAAACCCCAATCCATAGTCATGATTGCAGGAGTTATTTGAAACTGTAAAGGATTATAGGAGAAGATCAAAGAGAAGAATTATATCTAGGAATGAGCCTATATATCCTTGGGTACCCCTTTGAGGGTTTGTTGCGCAACAAATTGAGTATATCTTCCTAATTGTGGGATATGACCAGGAGGTCGTCATCACTGTGCACATGAAATTCGATCAATTTCCAAGCCTGAATTTGTCCAATTTGGGATTTATAATGCATGGGCTCGATTCCGTCAAATACCCATGAAATTCCCTTTCATTTCATTGCAACATTTTTTCAAGCAATTCACAAACAAACTCCTCCTGACATTTCGTCAAACAGTTTGCTTACAAACTCTGAAATTACAGTTGTGCATTATGCTAAATGGTCCATGCAGGCCCAGTGTTGAAGATTGGAGCTATGATACCAGATTGTAGCATCCCCAGTCACCTATTGGATATGCCACTCAAAATTTCAAATTATGATACTAATTTAAATCATAAAAATACTCAACTAATGCATATATTCATACAAAATAATAACAGAAATACGCATGCAACATACACAGGAAAACCCCATGAAAACAAATGCATAAATATTAATGCAGCATATGAATTAACACACGATTGGCACTTATCTTTGAGTTAAAAGAACACCAATTGTGTGTAGACCTCCCACGTTCCTCCCAGCCTTAGACCGCACTTCTCATAACTCTCAGCAGTGGTTCACCCCCAAGTTGGGACTAAAATACACCTAGGTAAATGATTCATAACCCGGATAAGGTATCTCAGACTGTAGAAAAACTCAGTCACAAGTGCCAACTCAAACTAACAACATAAAGTCCCTCATTCCCCACATGCATGTCCCACTCCAGGAAGTGTTCCCCTTCTCTGCTCAACATTCCCTCGGCTTCCCCACTTCCTTTCCATGGATTTAGAAATAGGTCGGACAAGAAGTCTCAGAGCCCTATAGTTGTAGTTTGGCACCTTCATGAATCAATTCCCAGCAATTCTCTCACCTGGAGAGAATTTTCACTGGCCTAACAACCTGCTTCTTCGGTCCAGCTCCCAACTAACCAGGGTACAAGTATAGGTATAGTAACAACAGGGTACGGGTGACATCTGAGTGAGTGTAGGAATGGTCACGATGGAATGAATGGAACTGGATTAAGTCTAACTATATGTATGCATGTTCCCAACTTGACACTTTTCATTTTGGAAACTACCTTGGGCCCACTTGACCCTCACTTGTCTCCCCTCCTTATAACTTAGGATACAATAAATATCCATGCATTGTACTTTAAGGAATATTAATATAGTATTCCTTTGGGACCCCCTTTTCCTACCTAGTGGAGTTTATCCCCCCATACTCTTTTACATGGTTGGTCTATAGTAGTGATGTGTTTTCATTAATATTTGCATGTGATTACATATTACAATGATAGCTCACTAGTCATTTAGCATTTGCCTCTCCAACCTAATAACCACACAGGAACTCTGGCCCAAAATATCCTGGCTCACCAGCCTATATGTTCATTTACATTTATATGTACAGTTACATTTATATGTAGAGTTGGGGTTCGGCCTAGGGGTATTACAAGTGATTTGTGTGGTCCCCTTCCTTCTACTTATTTTTATGGGTGAAAGTACTTCTTAACCTTCAGTGATGATTTGTCTAGATGCACTTGGGTTTATTTCTTGAAGCTTAAGAGTGAAGTTTTTGAAATATTTTTGGCCTACAAGGCTCTTGTAGAAAAACAATCTAGAGACCAACTGCAAAGGTTAAGAATAGATAATGGTGGAAAATATGTCAACAACAAATTTATAGCTTACTACACTAAACAAAGCATTCAGGTGAAACACATGATTCCATATACACCGCAGAAAAGTGATGTTTCTAAGAGAAAGAATCACACATTAAAAGAAATGTCAAATTGTATGATCCAATCTAAGGGACTAAGTCCCCATCTTTGGGAAAAATCCATTAATTTTGAAAATTACATATGTAATCACACACCCACAAAGGATTTAAAAGATATAACACCTGAATAAGAATAGAATAACATAAAACCATATGTAAGCCAATTTTGTTTGTTTGGAAACAAATCATGGGCGCACGTTCTTGATGAGAAAAGGTGTAACGTCCCCCACCTTAATTGAGGAACATTACTTGCAGAAAATACCCATAAATTATAATTTTATTTTCTTCTAATAAACTTCATGTAGCTTATTAGCTCTGAATTATACACAGATTTAACCATCACAAATACCAATTATTTAAATACATCTACATCATGATAGCTAACATTAATACCACCTCCTCACAGAGACAACCATGCATGCAACAACTTTTGTACTATGTGCAACAACTATTCACAGTGTACACACAAAAAGATTTGTATTGTGCATGATAACTATTCCCAGCATGTGCGACGATTTGAGCACTGCGCCGGAATCCATTATCGTTACTACTAAAATCGATTAGAAAATACATTTAAACCTTGAATTATGAATAACATCACAATCAAGCTCAAGAAATTTTCCATACTAGTTAAAAACGTAAATGCAGCTAATAATTTCACCACCACAACAAATAATTCATTCTCATGCATAGAGTAAAATGCACAATAGTTAAATTCACACATTAACTCGGGAAAAAAGATAAACGCTTATCTTCTTAAAATAGTTGTGCAACCAGCTACTTGAGAAGGATGTTTTTCCCAACCATAGACTTGTTTCTCCAAATCTCAACATCATGTCACCCCCGAGTTGGGGCTAGGAATACACAAGAAAAGGGTGTCTCTCATAGTCCCCTCACAACTCAAATATCCCACAACCCACTGGTATTCTTCTACAACTATCCCGGATTTACTCCAAATCTCTTCCTCTTGATTTTCCAAACCCAAGGAATGTACCCCTTCACTGCTCTCACTCCATAGAATATCCCATTCATTTATTAGGGTCTCTCTGACACATGTAACTAGGAATATCTCTACCGGGAACTCAAGGGAACTCACTGCTAGGAAAACTACCAACAACAACAACAAGCACTTGTTGTTAAAGTGTAGCTCACACAAGAGTTCACTCTTCATTCCTAACAACTTATCTCTTCAATATTCATCTCCAAAGCACTCTGAAATGCTCTATCATGCTCCAAAATTCACCCATCCTTCTTGCTCTATCTCTAGTGTTGTTTTTCCCTCCTCTCTACTTGTTGTTCATCTAAAACTCAATGTGTAAAAACTGTATGTAACTGCCCATACGAATTTCCTCTATTTTCCCCAAGCTAGTTGACTTATCACTCTGCCCAATGTTGATTGTACTTCAACCCCATGCTCTCCAATAACTATGGGATCTGACTCTCACACCCACCCTCTTACATGATTTTAATG
>SNQJ01S0034990.1:112781-131210 GCA_010110895.2 Picea sitchensis
GGTGCTTCAAATTTCATTTTGGGCATAGAAATTAAAAGAGATTGGAAAAAGAGGAAACCCTGGTTAAATCAGAGAAATATGTCGAGACAATATTGCAGAGGCTTAATATGCAGGAATGTAAACCGGTCAAGGTTCCTATTCTTGTTGGTGTAAAGTTATATGCGGATCAGTGTCCCAAGACGCAGGAAGAGGAGGAGGATATGCCTCATGTTCCATATGCGAGTGCAGTTGGCAGTTTGATGTATATAATGGTCTGTACTAGACCAGACATTTCACATGCAGTGGGAGTTTTGAGCAGGTATATGTCAAAACCAGGGAAGGAGCATTGGAAAACAGTGAAAAGGGTTTTCAGGTATTTTTGTGGCACTACTAGATATGGATTCTGCTACCAAGGAATACTGGGATTGGAAAGAGTGGTGGATATCCATGGCTTTGTGGATGCAAACTAGGTTGGAGATCTAGATAGTAGGAGATATACAAGTGGGTATGTGTTTAACCTGTTTGGAGGACCAATAAGTTGGATGAGCAAAAGACAGGTTGTAGTGGCACTTTCAACTACAAAAATTGAATACATGGCAGCCACTCATGAAAGTAAGGAAGAATCATGGTTACAAAGATTGTGTTCAAGTATTAGGTTGGTATAGAAAGTTGTAAGGATAGACTGTGACAGTCAAAGTGTAATTTTTTTGGTGAAGAACTTGTCTTATCATTCAAAGACAAAGCATATTTATATTCAATATCACTTTGTGAGAGACATGATTGAAGAAAAGAAAGTATTGTTGATGAAGGTGGACACTTTGAAGAATGTTGCAGATTCATTAACAAAATATGTGAGCACTAAGAAGTTCTCTTGGTGTAGAGGATCCATGGGTATTGTTTCCCTAGATTGTTGACTATGTAACCCTGTAACCCCATGTATGCAAAGAAAACAACAAGTGGGAGAATTTTTGGTATGTTTTATATTCTTTGCACGAGTAATAGAGTCTGTGTTGCATCGGGCATGCAGGGGGGTTTGAGGAAAAACAATTCTACCTCGGGAAACGTGTCACATATTTAGGTGGTTTTTTGGCACATGGTTTCTTTGTTGGTGGTTTTCTATTTCCGGTTAAGGAATTAGGGTTTTTGACTAATACAAGTCATTGGGTTAGGGTTTTGGATGTCGTTGGCTCCTATATGTATATTGTATTGTAAACAATGTATCACTATGAATGAATATAGAATATGTTGGTTTTCCCGGTTTGGGTTTACGGGGGAAAAATCTCTGTGTAATGTTTGTATTTTCCATTGTATCTTTTTTGTTCTTTTACTGAAAATCTGTTTGCAATAAATATTGTACAATGTTAAAATCTACACAGTAAAGGAAAAATAGATCAATAACCTATATAACATGATTGCATAGATGAATGATTATGTGAATCCTACAATTGATGGTGTACTTAGTTGGAGAAGTATTAGTTCATGTGTGTTAGATTCAAAAGAAGATTTAGAGAATTGGCAGCAGAGATTGCATGAAGTGTGTACAAGGAAATGTGCTCGGATTACCCATGTGTTGTGATGGATTGGAACTAAGGTATGTGATCCTCTGAGGTATGACAGACTAACCGATGTAGCTTCTTTTATAAGATAATTTGAATTGAAAATATTAGATCAGCAAATATTACTATCTTTAGACGTCAAGCTGAAAGAAACCCCAGCAAGATTGTGGAATGCACATAAGGATGGAATAAGAGATTGGAAGCAATGCAGAAGGATATTACAGGTTAGGTTCGGGAAAAAGAATGAAGATACTATGCAAAAGTATACATGATTGGGTTTTTCGATGGAGAATGTTACACAGTGCATTGTGACATGGAGTAAAGTACCTAGGAAAGAATGGACACACTTGTTTGTACACACCTTGGACACAATTCTGAAGAATTAGTATTTAGAAATGGAAGTGCACAGAGAAACTGCAGATTGGGAAGAATAAACTCGTAATTTTAAGGTAACTTTATTTGTTAATATGAGACCCCTTCACTAGACATAGATTTGCAAGTTATCAAGGACAAGATTTTTACATCAGAAGACTTGATATAACTAGTACATGTATGTAGCGTGCATAGATATTTTGTGACGGCTCGAGAAGATTTGGAGTGTTATAATGTTTTTGAAGAAGACGAAGAAGAGGAAGATCCAAGAAATGTGCAAATACCTAAAATTGAAGGAGAAAGCGTAGTAGAAGGTCCAGAACTTGCATCAGTTGTATATGCAAAACCATTGAGAATGCGCAAAGTAAATATCGGTATCGGAGACAAGCCTAAATTTGCAAACATATGAGACTATTGGAATGACAAAACTATTAAGAAGATAGTTGATTTACTACGTGTATATCATGACCTATTTCCGACCACATTTTCATAGATGAAAGGGATTGTTGGTGAGTTAGGAGAGATGAATATCCCCTTGAAGCCAGATGTTAATACAATAAAGTAGATACCATACAAATTGAACCTAGTCTACAAGAAAAAGGTGAAAGCGTAGATAGACAAGATGTTGGAAGCTGGAATTATTGAACCTGTCGCAGAATCAGAGTGGATTAGTCCAATGGTGGTCCAGGATAAGAAGACAGGAGGGATCATAATTTGTGTAGATCTGAGGAAATTAAATTATGCTTCCTCACATGATCTGTTTCCGACTCCGTTTACAGATGAAGTGTTCGAGAATGTAGGAGGATAGGAATCTTATTCATTCACTAATGGATTTTCAGGGTATCATCATATCAAGATTGGATAGGAAGATAGATATAAGACTACATTTGTGACAGAATGGGGATGTTACTAGTAGACAGTGATGTCATTTGGATTGAAGAATGTACCAAYAGTATTCTCTAGAGTGGTTGTAGCGGAATTTAAATAATCCATTCATAATTTCTTAGAATTATACTTAGATGACTAGACGGTGTTTAGCTTGTTGAAAGATCATGTTGAGACATGTTGGATAGGTGTAGGTAGTTTCAAATATATTTGAATTTGAAGAAGTGCATTTGTGCACCTCGTTTGGTTTCTTACTATGCCATGTAGTGTGTAATCAAGGAATATTGGTGGATCCAATGAAAATTATTGTGATTGTTGATTTACCACCACTGACTTAAGTGCGACAATTATGAGAAATTTTGGGTCATATAGGGTATTACAGGAAGTTCATTACGGGATATGCACAGATCATAGCCCTAATGGAAATATTACTAAAGGAGGAGAACAAGTTTCAATGGAACGAGGAATGTCAGAAAGTTTTAGATACTTTGAAGAAGAAATTGGTTAAAGCATCGATTTTTATATTTCCATATTGGAAGAAGGAATTTCATGTTCACGTAGATGTGTCCTATGTAGCATTAGGCGTCATTCTAGCTCAACCAGGAGAAGGAGATATAGATCATCCCATTGCATTTACAACCAGGAAGTTGTCAACTACAAAACATAACTATACTACTACAGAACGTGACGGATTAGCAATGGTGTATGCATTGCAAAAGTTTAGACATTATTTGTTGGGCTCACATTTTAATATGTATACAGATGATTTTGCGTTGAGATACCTAGTCAATCAGCCAGTGTTGGGGGGGAGAATATGCAGATGGATATTATTGTTTCAGGAATATGAATTTGAGGTAATTGTGAAACCATGAAAATTTAATTAAGGACCTAATCACTTATCGTGCATAATATCAAGGGAAAATGCAAGAAACTTGGATGACATTCTATCATATGCACACTTATTTGCACTAAAATTGGTTGATGATTATTTTCCAAACATAGTCCAGTTCTTGAGTACAGGGATAGCCCCACCAGACTTTATAGTTGTGCAGAAGAAGTTGTTAGTAGTGAAGGAAACAAACTATCAGCTAATAGCAGGAAATTTGTACAAGTTAGGCACATATGGTATTTTGCGACGATGTGTATTGGAGCATGAAAGGAATATGATATTATTAGAGGAAGTGACAGCTCGGAATATTTTTCTTGCAATACTATGGTGGCCCACCCTCCATAAGGATGTGAAAGAATTTTTTCAGACCTATGATGTTTGTCATAGACTTGGGAAGCCTTCCAAGAGAGATGAGATGGTTTTAGTACCGCAAGTGATGTAACAAGCATTTGATAAATGGGTAGTTGATTTTATAGGAATGATCAATCCATCAGCAAATAGGTCAGGATCCAGATACATCATTATTGTGATAGATTACTTGACCAGATCGGTTGAAGCAGAACCAATCATTGATTGCAGCGCAGAGATAATTGTGTGTTTTTTGTTTGAAACTGTAGTTACAAGGTTTGGATGCCCCAAAATACTTATGAGTGATCAAGGAACTCATTTTCTGAATAAGATGATTGCATCTTTGACATAGGAGTTTCATTTTCATCATCAAAAGAGAACACAATATCATCCTCGGGAAAATGGAATAGTGGAAGCATTCAATAAGATCCTAGAGCATGCATTGACGAAGGTGTGTAATGTAAGTTGAGACAAATGGGAATTGAGGATCCCAACAATGTTATGGGTGTATAGGACTAAAAGTAAGAAGTTGATAGGAAAGACACCATTCATATTAGTGTATGGCCAAGAAGCAGTTATGCTTATGGAATTCATTATGTTGAGTCTGTGCATTGTCATGTTGAGAGAGCTTACAAATTCCGACGCAATAGAGAAGAGAGTATGAGAGATAGTAAAATTTGAAGAAGATTGTTTTGTCGTGGGATTTCATCGGCAATTTCAAAAAGCACATGAGAAATCCTAGCATAACTGACACACTAAACAGAAGAAGTTCCAGACAGGAGACTTAGTTTCACTTTATGACATCAAGTTTTTGCAGCACCCTGGAAAGTTTTAGATGCATTGGTTGGGTCCATATGTGATCATATTTGTGAAGAAAGCAAGTGTTTTCTAGTTGGAAAAAATGAATGGGGAAGTTGTGGAAGGACTGGTTAACAATAGTAGGTTGAAACTATATAGGAACAGTCATTCTCCAACACACTAGTTTGAGCGTGAAGTATGTGTACCATAGTATTTGTATTATAGTGTATTATAGAATAAAAATAAAAATAAAAGAAGAAAATAAATAAAATAATTTGAGTTAAGAAACAAAAGGTTAAAGTTACGCATAAGGTATTTTTCAAACTAAGGAGAGAAACCAGAAAATGTCACAAAGATGTATAAAAGAGGAAGAAATAGTGTGCCGGAAGGAGGATATACTCTCAATATAAATATGTGCAGAAGGTGGGAAATGCATTAAATAACATACATGATGAGACAAGAATTTAAGAGTAAAAATGACGACGAGGTAGTGGAGCCACGTAGTCATAAATGAAAAATGACAAGAGGATTTTCACAGGATGGAAAATATAGCGATGGATACAAAGTTAATGAAGAGTTAGGGAAATATGAAGGTGGATGTCAGTGGATTAGACTGCATTTTTTGGCGTGAAGAAGAATAGAAATAGATGGGGACATGCTATAAAATCATATGAAGGGTCGACATGGAAAGGTTATTGATGTTCAAGCATTTCAGAGAGACAGAAAAAAAAAAAAAAAAAAAAAAAATCAAATTTAACAGATTTGAGCAAGAAAGTTGAAAACGTGAGTTAGTTGCAGAGAAAAATGGTGCCATTGAAGACAAGAGAAGCTTCATAAAAATAGAAGAAACAACGCACCGGGAAGATATCAATACCTATATTCAATTAAATTATGAGAGCATCAACGTCAGGTCCAAGCCCGATCAACTTTACAAAGGATTATGTGGCACCAAGGAAGGAGACAACGAAGCAGGTTAAGCTACCAAAGGAATTGAAGTATGAACTTTTTGAACCAAAGATCCCACCATGAGTAGTTGTTGAAGAGGATATTTCAAGGAAGGCGATAGCGAAGCATGTTAATCTACCAAAGGAATTGAAGTATGAACTTGTTGAACTAGAGATCCCACCGCGAGTAATTGTTGAAGAGGATATGTTAGGCACAATAGGGAATCTGAAGTATGCAGACCATGACTTGACAGATATAAAGAAGTTTTCAGAGTTGGCACTAGATAAGAAAAAAAAAATTACATAAAGTGCACCTTGAATTCATAGGCAGTAATAGTAGAGCCACATGAATGGGCAACAGGGCTGGAGAAAACAGGAATTTTGAATTTGTTAGACATTCTACATTTTGGCAGGAGCACAGAGACAAAATTTTGTGTCAAGTTGTTGGTCAATTACCTCCATGGAGGATTTCTATGGTTGGATAGGCCAGTGTCAATATACATTGAACTCATCGCATGGATCACTAGGTTACCATCAGTAGGGGAAGACCCACTCCCATTATTCACCGACAAGTCGAAGGAGAAGGGATTGGAAAAAAGAATGAAGGATAAGTATGACACATTCAGAGGAGCGAAAAGTTTGGACGTTGAAAGTATTAATGATGATATTATCAATTTCATGAAGAAGGTGTTGGCATGTAAGTTGTTGAGCAAATTTCACAAATATCAAGTATTGATAGGTGTAATAGAAGCAGTTGAGAAGTGTGTCGCAAGAGTACAATTGAACTGGATGATGTTCTTGTTGAACTAGTTTTTGATGGGCTGTAGAGAAGCACAAGATAAGGGGATATAATTCCATCATGCATGGTTGTTGATATTGATTGCATTAGTGGATTGGAGAGAGCCAAAGGAAACTCGATTTCTGGGAGCTGCAAAGAAACCATGTTTGGTAGCGATATATGTGAACTTGTGGTATACTGAACACAAGGAAAGATGGTTTGATAATAACATTACTTTCTATGTTTACAAAGAGGTCATTCGGCAGATCATTCAAGATACACTACACATACTACCACAGATAGTGGAAGCATATAGGTGATTGAAAATTTAAAGTAGGAAGACACCACATGTATATTCAATCCAAAAGGGACCCTAATCAGCAGTGGATGTTGAGTAGATCTAGGTTGACAGAAGATGAGGTTGGACATATTGTGGAAGACTGGGAAGAAGAATGGAAAACCCTAATACTAGAAAAGGAGACTGAACGAGAGAAGGAGACAGAACCAGAGAATGATATGAAAGAAGAAGAAGAAGAACGGGAAGGGAAAGGAAATGGCATGGGAGAAACACAGAAGACAGTGTCGTGCCCTGGAGAGAAGAGGAAAGAGCATGATAAGCGGAAACTAGTACACCAATGGAAGAAGAGGAAATAATTCAAGGAAGTGGACACCCAGGCCCCGACATAATATGACTTATAAAATATAGGAGATCAAGTAAAGGAAGTGACAAACAAAGTGTTTCAACACATGGTACGGAAAAACGAGGAGATACACACGTATGTGAAAGAGAAAATATATTCATTGTGTCAGATTTTGGAAGTAGCAAAGATAGCACTAGAGAAAAGGACAGAGGAAGAACATATGGAGAGTATAAAAAATATTACAAAATAAATATCGAAGATCTCTCACCCATCAGAAGAATCACGAGATAATAGAGTAATGAAGTTATCGACAAGAGCATTAGAATCCCCCTCGAGAGAGATGTAAGAGCAAGAAGAAGCAATAAATCATATTGACTTAGTCTTGTCATAGTTTTTTATGAATGTATTAAATGGTTTAGAGATAAGTGTTACAAAGGAAATAAATTTTTGTGCAGACTCAACGGCAATGGAATTGACTAGAGTGACAAATGATAAGGTAGAATTGTATATAGAATACAATAAAGTTATGATGGAGTGGAATGAGGATGAACAAAGAGCAGGAAGATTGAAAAACACAATACATGAAGTGTACAAGAATTTCCTATAGATACCAACGGAAGTTGACACTTCACTAGAAGAACAAGTGTTGAATATTAGTGAATCCATCCAAGGCTTCCACATGAAGATAATAGACTTAGAATCACGCACTATGCCAAGCACTCCACCAAAAGAAAGGGATCAAAGAGAGAAGACAACAATGAAAACAATAGAAAGTATCAAGAGTTTGGAGGAAGATTGTGCCAAGTTGTACGAATAAAACACATAATTATGGACTCGGCTAATAGAAGATGAACAGTTGTAAGGAATAGGGAAAAAGTTGCAGGTCGCGCTGGAGGAGGTGAAAATTTTTAAAGAGATGGTGAGCACTTTGACAACAACAAAAAATATGGTTGAAATCGTGGAGAATAGCAAGTTGTACTTAGACATAAATGAAATGAGAACAAAATAATAGGCCTATACATAGAAGATCGAGACGTTGTAAGTGGAAGCGTTTTGGGTAAAAGAGGAACTTGCAACTACACAAACCATCGTGAAGTAGGTAGCACAAGAGAATGCTGAGAAGTTGAATACATGCATTACTGTAGAGACAACAAATGAAATTTCACAACAGAAAACCCAAGTAAAGGAAAAGGTTGTGTCTGCAAGAGAAACATTCCAGAAGTTCATTGAGACGTGGAAAAAGGCCTTGAGTGGCTTGGGACGAGCCACAGGAGAGTGTTGGGGGCCTGTTGGAGAAGGAAAATTTGGGACCAATTTTGGGAATCGTGTAGGAGAAAACCACGCAACAAGTCAGTTGAGGATAAATGCACACGGAAGAAAGGAAAACAGTTAGCACATTTTCAGGACTAGCACGTGCGAAAGGAGGAATTTAGTTAGACATTTTGGTCCATTTTCTAACAGGATAAGCTCTAATGTAAATGTATAAATATATAGGGTTTTTGGGTAAAAAGGGGCCTGAGTTTTGAGTTCGAGGAGAAGTTTTGAGGAGAGAGTTATTTTGGGAGTAGGTTATCGATGATTAAGTTTTGATCTAAGTGTGCACTGTATGTGTTGGACCTTGACCAAGTTTTGAGGATTCTTGTCATGTTTGACCTATTTTGGGACTTCGACAGGCTGTCGAAGGCGGAGCGCAAGACGAAGCAGAGATCGTGGGATCTCGACCCCTTTTAGGGCCCTTTTTTGGATTTGGGATTAGGTAACGGGTATGGGAATGTCGGCCCATGGGTTCATCCATGTTTAGGCCTATTTTGTATGTATAAATAGAAGGCTAGGAAATGTAAGAGGAGGCAGTTGCAAGTTGTGCTAAGTGCTAGAGTTGGATCTGTGTCATCAAGAGTTGTAAGTGCTTTGTGCATACTATGTGTTAAGACTTGCAAAGCTAAGTGCAAGTGATTATAAGAAGCTAGTGTGCAGATTTTGTAAGAAGGATTTGTGTTGTGACCTAACTCGGGGAAGGAGGATCTGGTGAGGTGCGCGCAGATTTCTTGTCCTATGAGGAGTGGGTCTTGTGGCTATGTGCATTCAACGAAGATAATAAAGAAGAGAAGAGTTGGTGGATGTATCCCCAAGGTGGGGGTGAACCACGTACATGTTTTGTTGCTCTGCTTTGTGCAATGTGTTGATGTGGTTATATGTTAATGTGCTTAGTGCTTTAATATAGATGAATGATTTGTTGATGCTTAGTGCTTAATATTATGGATGGATGTTGGATCTAACTTATATACATATGCTTAGTTCTTGAATTTGCTAGATCTGATTTGTTTCATCGTGCTAAGTGTTGCTAGATGCTAGATTTGGTTGAATACTGTGTTGCTCTGTAATTAGGGTTTAACTGCGCTATAACTAAGACTGGATATTGATTAATGTTAACTGTTGAGTGATCTGTCAAGTGCTAGAATCACAGGTATGTGTCCCAGCTAAGGTTGCATACATATGAGTCCTGCAACCACCCTTGCCTCTACCTCGGGCGAGACTTCATCTGCTTCACAAGTGTTTCCGAAAGGGCCGATAGTTAGGGTTTTTTTGGTGTATTGTTGTAGCGTTGAACCCTGGGTTTTCCCCTGTGCCAACAAATGGTTCGGTTGTTGGGACCTAAAACTGTGATTGCTAGGAACTGAAGAAAAAGAAGCTTTGTGCGAAGATCTGACCTGAAATTGTGAAAGCTTTGTGCATAGATTTGTCGCCCTAGTGCGCAGTATTCTACTTGATCTATGAAGCTCTGTGCCAAAAAGGGTTAGATATGAAGAAAAGAGGTAAGATGTGAAAGCTCTGTGCTCTGATAAAGGTAAGAATAGTAAAAGTTTTAGATCTGGAATCTTTGTGCTCTGCTGAAGATAAGATTAGTGGAAAAAAAAATTTCTAAAGCATGGATCTAGGTATGTTTGATAAGATTTGTCCTAGCTTGAAAACTAGGGCACTGATAGAAGAAAAAATTTTTGATATGAGTAGATATGATAAGAATAGTGAAAGATATGTTATACCTATGCATAGAAAGAATGTTTGGACTAACAAATGGATGCAAGATCTTAGAAAGAATTTTTTGCAGGTTAGCTACCATGATCCTAGTGCGCAGTATAGGAAAGGTTGGGGATCATTTAAGAGAAAGAGAGGATTAACCCTTTGTTACAGTTGCAGAAGACCGGGACATATGGCTAAGGAATGCCCTGGTAGAAGACCTAGTTGCCTCTGTTGCAAATCTATGGACCATGAAGTTTTGGACTGCCCTAGAATGATTGTTAGGGTTGAGAGAATAAATATGAGACAAGAAGACCACGAGAAAGGTCAAGCAACTAAGATTATGGAAGAACCCCAGAAAGAATCAGAAAAAGTATTACTACAGATGAAAGAAACCCCGAATGACCACCGACATATCATCTTATCAGAGATCTTCAAAGAAAAAGAATGCATTGAAGTAAGAATAGGAGACTTCAACATTGACTATGTTTTGGATGAGGAAACACAGGTAAATATTATGACAAAAAGAACTTGGGAAATTCTAGAAAACCCTGCCATGATTCCTTCATTGGGAGGAATGGGGTTATTTAGAGGAAAGTTGATAAACCTATGTGGAAATCTCACCCAGATATCTATGAGTGCCAATGGAACTTCAATAGAGGAAGAATTTGAAGTTGTTAAATTTATTGAGAACAACACCCCATTTGCTATGTTACTAGGAAAACCTTGGATTGAAGGAGATCAGGCCAGAAGGAAAGAAGAAGAAATTTTAGAGCAGAAGAAGCAAGAGTTAAAAGATTTCATGACTAGGAGGATCACACACTTGATTGAAGAATAGGAGAACCAAGCAAATCTATTTAAGACCAGAGACTTGGATGTTGAAGTAGGAAGAACACTAGAAGATTCGTAGAAAACTGAAGTACCTATTCCAGATACAGATGAAGTATTACCCTTGATTTTTAGGAAAGAATCTCAATAGTGCGAAGTTACTCTCCTGAAAGAAGATAAGAATTAGAATGAAAAAAGGAATTCCAGGACGAAGCTCACTGGAAAGAAGGCTAGAAAACTAAGTAAGAAGAAAGTTGAGATTGAAAAGTTACAGAAGGTTCCAGAGGGAACTTCGCAAAAGGAAAATTTGCAAAATTGGAACTTCGTTGGTGTTGGAGCCGCCTTTGTTTTTTAACCCATTTTGATTTTCATATCTTAATGCTCAAAATCGAAAGATGGTTTTCATATTTTCCTTCATCTGTTCCAAAATCTCTGAAGTCTCATCACGCGAGCGGCGACGGTTATCATACTCTCAAGGCGAGTTCTACTTTTCGTTCAAATGATTTTCCCCTGTTTTGTCTCGGGATTTCATATGTCGGATGTTATAAATCACATAGTTCACAACTCCAGAAGATAAAAATGGCGAAATCACTTTAAATTTTTACCCAGGTCAATAGCAAGAGTAAAACTTTTCTAAACTATGGTTAAGCATCATCGGGGTTTCGCGTCTTGGCGTTTACTAACTCCAAAAGTCTTAATTCCATAACCCCAGTAGCCGAAACCATGAGATTCTTGTTTTAGTAACCCGCATTAATGATAAAGGTAAAAATCTTAGCCGCGGTTAAGCTTTTTCAGGAATTCGCAACTTGGTGTATTTTCCTTTAAAAAGCTACATTGTCAAAGCCCCAAGTTGTGAAGTCGTGATAAAGATAGAAACGTAATTAATTAAACACTTAATCTGGTTTTATCCCCCATTTTAATTAAATCATATAATCGTGATCTCGCGATTTCGCAACTCGGCATACGAACTTCTCGGAAGCTATACCTTCGAAGCTCTGAGTCGCGAAGTTGCGATATAAATAATCACGTAATTAATCAAGCGCCTAATCATAATTACGTTTTTTAACCAAAAATAATCGACACAATCTCGGGTCTTAGAGGTTCAAAAGGTTAAAGCGAAAACTCCCGATGTAGCGAATACCGAAAGTTTAATTAACGTTGATAAAACTTGATTAATTGAGCTAATGCCATCATTTCTCATGATTTGATGCATGCACAGTCTACGAGGCAGTCTAAATTTTTCCTTACACCAACTGACATTTCGAACTGCCAAAATTTATGGCATTAATTAGAAACAAGGTGAATCGACAAGTGAGGATCGTGTTTTTATTGCTAAATTTATATTTAAGCACGATTTGACCATTCTGTTCTTGAAAAGTACCGAGTTTTAAATGGTTAAATATATAGAGTTGTTACTTGTTATCGCAAATTTATTTCTATATTATGCAGAGCAAGCTTTTCTCAGCGAACTAATTTCTATATGTATACTTATTTTTATCGCAGAAGAGCTAAAGCAGGATCCCCCGCCATGGCCCCGCGAAAAGCGTCTAAAGCCAATGTTGAGGTTTCGGGACAAGGTTTAGACAACATCACTGATACTTCACCTCGAAGTGTCGACTCTGTCCGGACCTGGTTGTTTGTTTCTGATGTTCTACAGTCTGAATTAGTAGATTATTCTGATGATTCCAGTGACAATGAAAAACATGACCTGACCACCAAATATAAGATCGTCGTCCAATCTGGAATGCATAAAGTAGCATCCAGGCCACGACTGCTCCATTACTATGATATGGTCTGGTGGGCATTAGGCCATGTGTACATACCAACCAGAATCATCATCAATGAACAGAAGGTCACTATCGGGACTTTCAAACCCGAACAACTGGAGGTTATGTACAAGTTTCCTACCGTGTCGGACCTTACATACGATGTCGAATTCTTGGAGAAATTCAAATAGAAGGAATGTGTGCAATATGACAAGACTATGTCCAGTTTAATCAGAGATTAGGTTTCACACCTTGCAAAGTTTAGGGCAGACAATAATGGTATATATTCAATAGCTTCCTTGGAACCACAGTTCAATCATGTAGCTATGATGACCTGTAGATTATATGGGAGAGAGGACACCACACATTTCTTTCTTCAATGGGTGCCTCTAATACATCAAGTCATCGAAGTTTGTTCCTTCGACTGGGCGAAAATGTTGTCTGATAGCTTGACCAATCGAGTTACAAAGTATCAGGCGCAGAGGGAGAGCAGAAAGATTGCTTCATTCTTTATGTCCGCATACATTATGGAAGCCGTGTGTTTTCTAACACCCTTTCCCTTAATGAGCTAGAGTTGGACTCCATCAGAGGCCGAGCCCATCCACGTCTACCATTCAAAATTGTGGGAGAACAAAGTGACAGATTTCGTGTATGAAATATTTAACTGGGTAATGATACCGCTGCATGTCACTATTTTCGGCCACCCGCCACCCAGGATCTCGGATAGTATAGTGACGAATATGAGCAGTATAGCTAACTGGTATGTAGAAGCAGAATTCTCATATCTTACAGTTTTCAGGGCTTTTGTTCCCCCGCATGCATTACCATTATTCATACCCGACAAGTAGGCTTATCGTGAGGTTGCTAGACAAACCGTAATCGGTGGCATAAGCAAGGAGCTAAAGGGATATTCAAATAAGGTATGGCCACATTTTCCTGTTCATTTAAATTCATATTCTTTGATAGATTTCGGGCATGCTAAAGCTAAGGCAGCAGCCCTGGAAGACCTAAAATTGGTCCTTATTGAATTCAAGAAGCACGATCCGCAAAGGGTCGTAAGTAATCATTTGGCAAGTTGGGGACTTAAAAGGTTCGAACATGAAAATTCACCCTGGGATGACATTTTCCGAGGCACAAGATCTTATGCCGAGATTTTGGCTCAGATACAAACCCTGGCACCAGAAGAGAGGGCCGATGTTCTAAAATTCCAAGAACACTGACGTGTTTGTCTTCCCGCAGTATTGCAGGGTGAGAATCTGAGTACAGCGGAGGTGAAACAAAAAGAAGCCAAAGGCTCCAATGATGTGACACCCAGCCAAGAAAAACACCAGGACGGGGAAGAGCAAACTAGGAGTCTGAAAACAGAGATAAAGACTCTCGACCCGCCGAAAAAGCAGACTCCAGTTACTACTCTGGAACAACCAGCTAAGCAGATCAGAGATCCCATCACATCCATTATTCCCTTGTAGTCAACTCAGGGAAACATAGACGCAGGGTGGATTTTAAATGAAGAATTGAGACCTATAAGAATGGAAGAGCTCCCTCCAAATGAGTTCTTCTTTGATAAGAAAAGAAAGGTTGTGGTAAAGAGAGAATTCTATCAGGAAGGGGGATCAATAGCCAAGAAGTACAAAGTGTTGACCGATGGGAAAGACAATAAGAATGAACAGTTCTCAATAGAAATAGCCAGGACATTAGGGGCATATGCCACAGCGAATCAATTTTCATTCGGGGTTTTGAAAAATCAGCTGAAGTGAAAAAATCGCCTCATCAAAATCATAGAAGCTAGACTAGCCACAGCAGAGGAGTTTTCCAAGGACCAGGTGAGCACAGGGATAGAACAAGCAAGGTTGGCCGATAAAAGTGAGATAGAGTTGCTCAAAACTAAGCTCGAACAAGCAGATCTGGTGGTTCAGAATGGTTAGATACAAGCGGGCCAGCAAAAAGACTTGATCTAACAGCTACAGGCTAGAGTGGAAATCGTTGAAAGTAAGGTTATAAATATCGGGATGTTCCAGTCCCAAGCGATGGAGATTCGGAGCAGAGTTTCTGAAGCCCAACGAAATTTACTCGCCAAGGTAGAGGTAATTCGGGACAACTACTTACTCGTTAATCAAGTTTTGGAAAAAATTTATGTCAGAGAAAGAGAAGTTGGAGCATCTCGGGTCGCTTTTCAAGAGGCTGTAATAGCTACAAACAATAGGGAATCGAGAAGTACTCCTAGGTTTTCCATTTCGGAGCAGACCAGAGGAAATATTTTATTAAAAGAATGGGAGCATAGTATATCAGAATGTAAGCTGCAAGACAAGAGGGTAACAAAATCCTTAGGAGAGGCTTTGGGTTCTATAGATGGTAATCTGTTAGGTATTGATAGCGAAGGTAATATTGAGGCATTGAGTCAAATGAATATAGCGAAAATCTCACTTGATTTAAATGAAAAAGAAGAAAGAGATTCGGCCGAAATCTCACGAGTAACTATGGCAGACATAGTTCAAATAGATAAATGTATGATTAAACCAAGTGTGCAATTGTGCGCTATTGACATCATAGACAGACAGATGGAAGAAAGGTTGTCGCAATTAGCCCGAGATTGTTACTCTTTTGAAGCTAATTGTTAAGCCGAACCGTCGAGGTTGATATCTCGGCTAGTGGAAAGATGTGTTACTTGTACCGAGGATGCGAGAGGGCAAGCTTTTGGTACCAAATGAAGAAAGAGATAAGGAAATGAAACGATTGATCTCCTTCTTGTTGTAACTAAAAATCCTAGAACGATTGAGATTCCATCATATGTAAATCTGTATAAATATACAATAGAAAGAAGGAACAAAGGCTGGACCTTTTTGTGTCGATTGTAATAGAGGTTCTCTATCTTGAGAGTTAATATAAAGCAAATCCAAAGATTCTCAATTCCGTTACGACTGTGTTATGAGTTTGTTTCCTTGTATCTCATTTTTCATTTCATTTCATATTTGTATCTGATGAATGCTTCTCTATAATTTAGTACAACCTCTACTACAGTGAATGAATTCTAGTTTTCTATATTGTTTATTGTTTTTCCTCTGTACCATCTATCAACAGGTATAAGACCAGTCAACACTTTAGAATTCTATATATATTTTATGCTTCATCAGGTTATTTCTTTACATTTTTCTTCCTTTGTTTATAAGTGAGATTCTCCCTTGATAGGAACCTTACATGATAGACAGCTTAATGTTTTCTCCCATCTCATACATCTTTATTAAAATATAACTCAGTTACGTGAAAGGGCCTTTGGTTTGCACCCTATTTTCACTCCTGCAACTGTAAACTCTCTTTTATACGACTGAAATTGAGACAGCACCTAAATTTCCCCTGAGATTTTCTTATCCTTCTGTTCCTCCATGACTGTCCCTGTAACAAGACAACCTAATATCGAACCCGGACTATTAGACCAAACACATATTGCCTTAAATATTTTTGATACTATTCTCAAAACAGCCACTACCCAGGTTGAACTCTAACGTTCATGGGCAGCAATTGAACGGGATATAAACATCCAGGAACAGTTGGAAGCTAGACAACACCAACCCAGAAATCATCCCTAGCTTCTCTGGCCAAAGGTTGACTTTTCTTCCTTCTTTATCCCTCACTCACTTTCGGATGCCTAGATACTGTACTTCCAAGCCTTAAGTACAGACTCTGGAACAACATCTTTTTGGCGCCGTTGCCGAGGACCGAAGCTACGAAATCTTTTCCCTGGGAAAATGACATTATTTCGTTGAAAGTGCCACCCTTTGATAGTGAAAAAAGAGTGCACACATTTTAAAGGCTTTCCAATCTTTCACTTGGCGACTCCATGATTAATAATCTGGCATCCAAACGATGGAATACCAGGCAAAACTCGGATGGTAAACAGACCACACTTGTTACCGATCCTGAGAATATTTTAAAGACGAGAGGCTCTCTTAAGTCGACCCCTACAATCTATCAGCCTAAATACCTACAACTGAACACCAAGAGTTCTTCTAAACCTTCAACTTCACGCAGCCCTCTCTTCGACACTAAGGATCTAACATCAAACTACTCCGAAGTTAGAAGCGAAACCCGTCCGATAACCCCTGTAGAACATAAAGGAAAAAGTCTTGCAGAAAATTCATCTACTGCTAATATATCATCGACTCTTCAGTTGAATTTCGCGACCTCACACGGTCTCAAATAATATTTCACACATCCAGCTTCCACACTCATTAGTTCCCCTGACTACATTTCTTGCAAGTCCGAAGAGCCAATCCCTCGCATTCCTTACCAGTTATCCTCGGATTTTTCACCCCGAGAAGAAAGTAAAGATCCACTTTTAATCTTCCAAAACCCCCTTTATAACTTTCCACTAATAACGATGGCAGTCGTCGGAGGAGGAGGTGGAGGGATTGTCGGAGGAGGAGGTGGAGGTGCTTTTGGGGGAGGAGTTGGAGGCCAAGGGCCTGCCCCCCCTCCCATAGTGTTTGTGAAAGTGGAAGCAAGATATGCTCCCTTGGTATTGCACGTTCCTCTGCACGACCTTCCCAAAAATTATATAAAAAATTTGCCAAAATTCACTGGGGAAGGAGATCTGACCGCAGCCAAACACATAAATTTCTCTGATCAATTTGTAGACATCCTAGGTCTCGAACATGAGGATGTGTATTCGAGGCTTCTTGTCCAAACCTTCGAAGGTCAGGTATGAACTTGGTTTCGGAGTCTACCTGCAGGATCTATCTTGTCTTATGACGCCTTGGAAGATGATTTCCTTAGACAATGGGGCGAAAGAAAGTACCACCTATATTATTTAACCGAGTTTGGGTCTTTAAGAAAAAAGAATTCAGAAACAGTTATGGAGTTTATTCAAATATTCAACAAGTTGTATAAAAAAATCCCAGCCGAGGTTAAACTGTTCCAACCCACAGCCAAAGTAACTTTCGCGGGGGCTTTCGAACCAGATTTTGCAGTCCTTTTATGAGAAAGAAGGGGAGCTACTCTAAACCGAATGCAAGATGACGTTGTAGAAATTGAGTCAAATATGATGGCTTCTGGTAAGCTTAAATTTAAAGTAGAAATGGGAAACCGAGAAACTAGACGCTTTAGAGAACAAGTAGGGTCGTCAGGGTCTAATACATACACAGATGACAAAGTAGATGATATGGCCAGGGTAATTAAGGAACTGTCTAATAAAATATCCAGAATGGAGCTAGAATAGGCCAAAGTCGATTCTTTCGCCAAAAAGGATTTCAAGAGGAACCCCAACCCCCCAAACCAGCAAAGATAGATAAAAAACAAAGATTAAAAAATACAAACTCCCCTAAAGAACGAAAAATTTTATAGGAGCGAATGATCTCCAAGATTTTGGAGATTCAGATGATGATGTCACGAACTTCGGTGATGACTGCACACAACCGTATCTTACTAGAGAAGATTATGAAAAATCTCTAAACACTCAACAATCGTCAGTTAAGGGTGAAGAAAGAGATCATACTAACCTCTGTAGCTCTCAAGAAGAAACCGAAATGATAATGGCCGAGGTCCAACCTAAGTACAATTTGAGATCTAAGAGTAAGCCCATTTCAACTACTCAACCTAAGAAAATTCTCCCAAGAGGTCAAACTTATGAGCCTACT
>SNQJ01S0034990.1:134541-145328 GCA_010110895.2 Picea sitchensis
TATGTGTAGGAGTAAAAGCAAGGAGTGATTGCCATAAAAATATATATATATCTTTTTTTTAACGACCTTCATGGATTGGAAGGTTTTCATTGGTAACATATATTTATATATCCAATTGAGGTTTTTTGTTTATCCTATTCTGACAAGGAAGTCGTTCGTAACTATTGTTGTTTACAGCGTAAACCAGTGTGAAGATTAGTCTCTCTGTCGCATCTTATTTCCCTCAGACTCCTCTATCTGGCCCAAATTCCCTTTAGATTATAGGGAATTTAACTTTAGCATTGCCCTAAATAGAACATACATCCCCGTTGAATATTTAGGGGATTGAATCACATTCAAGACATAAGCTAAAAATTCATTTTATGTTGTATGGAGTCGGAAAGACTCAGCAACTGTCGATTTCACAGTGAGAATCAATCTCAGCCATTCAAAATAGGTGGGATTTACCCTTTGAAATATTTTGTACAACCTCATCGATCTTATATGTCAAGCTCGGGAGGGGGTTGGTGTCAAGGCTACGGTGATGACACTTTTCCTCCTCTGAGTCATGGAGGGAGTAATTCTGGTCAGTTGGGTCAAATTGATGTATCGCGGCGTCAAACCCACGGGCACATTACACTTTCCCAATCATAAAGACCTACTAGGGTCCAAGACCCACTTCGACGGGAGTCGTTGATCTGTTGAGTGGCACGTTAAATCTTTGTCATTCGATCCCTTTAGTGCTACCATGTCGGGGTCGTAAGAAGAACTATGACAACCGTCAGATCTAGGCATGTAAGATCTCAGTCGTAGACCTCGTAGATCCGTGATCCAAAGAGTTAACCACTCCGTAATCATGAGATTATTTTAATTAACCATCTTGTAATCCTCGAATGTCGGGCTTCGAAGGTTTTGTAGTTACATTGTCTCAATAAAGTCACAAAGTCCACTACCCAGTGGTCACTTGTTGTTCCATCAATGACCCATGTGTCATGACATGAGAGGGCCATGTGTCAAACGGTAGTGAATCCATGTGTTTCATCGATATGGCCTATTTGGACCGAGGTTCAAACAGAAATCATTACCATGTGTCAAATAGTACGACCGCCACATGCCAGGCCACCTCAGATCGTGCCATGATGTGTCATATCGTGGGAATTCCATGTATAGTATATGTGAAGGTTATAGGCCACATAGAATGCAAAGGCTTGGGTTTTTGCATTTATGCCTTGACCGTTGGATCTGATCACCATGAGAGATCTGGTTTGTCGATTTAACAAGGTGGTTGGGATCTATCACCTTAGAGTCTCGGGGTCCCGAAGGGTGATGTAATTTTAACCGTAGATATCTAGATTGTAAATCAAACTGGTACCATTGATCTACCCTACAACTGTACTCATTTCCCATCGTGGGCCAACACAGAACCTAGAGTACGTGGAACCCATCCTCCATGCGTTGCCCTTTTTATGGGCCGATTATGTCATCCTGAAATATCATGACGTCAGACCCACAGGAATATTACACTCTCCCAACTTACCAAGACTCGTCATTCTTTGATATCTGTCGTGATTGTGGTTGTTGATCTATGGATTGGCGATTTGATCTCAACCATTCAATATTTCACGCCTTTACCCTACTAGAACTCAAAGCAGAAGCACGCTATCATGTCCATTAGGGCCATGTGTATCAGACCCCCAGACATTGGGACCTTGGAAGTAACCCAACACCAAGATACAATAAAGTGCCAAGAGGTGATCCATGAGAGTTCCTAGATCGTCGATTTGTGGATCGACGATGTGATTCTAACCATCCACTCTAATAGAACGACAACTTGGATCATGGTCCATGTGACACATGGAGAAAGTGTTACGTGTTACACTTGGTAACAGGCCATGTATGGACCATGTTTCATGCTACAGGGAAATCCACGGCAGTGCCACATGTCCAATATGCCAGTGTTGGATTACTGAGAGGGGGGTGAATCAGTAATGAGCAATTTATACCACTTATTAATCATTTTTAACCACAATGTATATTCCTTTAAATTACTCAACAATGTTTATCAGTTCATCATTAATATGTTATTGCATCATATAACATTAACATCCATCAGTGCATAATCAACGATAATAGACACATCCACACAGTGCACAGTACACCAGTATTTTACGTGGAAACCCAATGCAAGAGAAAACCACGAAATGCTTTTCTTATATGTCTTTAAGAATTACATTCAAGTAAGCACCAACTTCCAATTCTCTAGATCCAACCAGAAGGAGGCTCCAACCCCCTATGTTCTTTGTCTCCAACAGGAAGGTGGCTCCAACCACCTAGTTCTCGGGCTCCAACCTGAAGGAAGCTCTAACTCCCTGATTCTTCGGCGTCAACCGGAAGGAGGCTACAACCCTCTTTCCTTGCCCCGGTCTAACTGCATTGAAATATGAGTATCAAAGAAATGATGAAACCACTTCTACATTGTCATTGTGAGATATATCATTGTAAACCAATACCATTATGTTCCAATAACATGTCACAACATGTACCAACAACCCGTACCAATCTGTACCAATAACCTATAATCAACCTATACCAACATATACCAAATACACCAACAACCTGTACTAATAGTCTCCTCAATCTATCATACCTGATAACATATATCCCATACCCAATATCACAAGAATATCACTCAACCAATAATGTACATCAACAACTAGTACAACCTGTACCATCACAAGTGCACCAACCATGCACATCACAACACCTCACAACCATCACCAATACCAATATCTCTATGCCACATCAACCATAAACCATGTTCCAAGATCATTACAAATATGTCCAACAATATTACCAACAAGTGCCTCTAACAATGTACCCAGCATGTACAAATCATGTATCAATAACAAGTCAAGTTATACCTCATCAAGATGTACCAACATCATCACACCATACAAATCATATATATGCCAATTCATCAAATAAGCATCTCATCCACGAATTCAACATATACCTCAACCATATACCAAAACATACATCAAGACAACCAACAAGATTCCTCTAGCAATACATCACAAATCCATAAGCCAAATACCATAAACTCTTACATAAAACCATGTGCCAAACCTCATTGTTATGTAACCTCAAGCATGTACCATGTCATGACCAAATGTAACCATCAAAAAATGAATATAAGAATACATATAACTCTATAATATACATGGTGTATGTGATCACAGACATGCAAACCTTCCTTAACTTCAACAACAAGAGACTAGCATTTTCATCAAACTTTAGTTTAGTCTCACATGACTAATTTTGGATTAGTCAACAACCCTAACTTGCAACAAGAATAATTATGTACCTGTAATGCATAAAGTTATGAAACTTATACACAATATTGTTCAGTGTCATCTCCACAAATCCTCCAACTTTCACTACTTGGAACCTCCCAGAAAAGGTTTTATAGAAAAAATGCCAGACCTTGTTGAATTATGACTTATTGTAGATGGTGAACTTGTAGAGCATGCCACACATGGAATATTTGATGTATGGATCTGAAAATATTTGGTCTCACTAAATTTGTATCTGTTATGAATAAGTTATGACATTTTTACCTGAAATGCTTGTTTTAGACTAGTTTTAGGACTAGCCACAAACCCTATCTTCCATAGAGTGTAACTCCCAAACTACAATGACCCACAAGATAAAAAAATTATCACAATTACTTGGATATGTTGTCTTAAAATATTATATATGTCATTATCATAATCATTCTAAAAAACAAATTATTGCTAAGATGGTGAGATGACCTGTAAATAACATACCTTAGAAAGCATCATCAAAAGACTTTATCCTCCCTTGTATTTCGGTCTTATTTACTTCACCTTCCCTATGAAATTCTCCTTAGATATCCTTTTGTTACCTTAGTCACTTGTATATATTCAATATTCTCAATAGATGTTAATGGAAGACCCTTTCTCTCTTATTTATACTTTCCAAGTAGCTTCCTCTAGAAGTATCCACTTAGCCACTTTGTCCACTTAACTACTTTGTCTACTTAACCACTTTGTCCACTTAACCACTTTGTCAACTTTATTATTTAATTAATTTCTCTTTGCAAACACATTGACTATGAATCTTCTTGAAGACTTTCTAGAACAATTGACTTCTTGTTGACCTTCTAGGGGATTCTAGAATACTCTTAGGGGTCCTCACACTTCACAAGGCCATATCTCACTAACCGTGAGGAACCACTTGGAGTTCCACATATCAACGGAAATGGCATGACATGTACTATCCATAGAGAATATTATTGCCTACATATTCACTAATATTCGTGCCTTTATACCTCAATCATACTCGGGTCCCTCACCCATACCTTTGCGCTACCGAAATTATCCAAGGGTTGACATAAATATAAAATATTACTCTCCAAGGGTTTACATCAATGAAAAACAACTATACAAGCCATTTTTCCATCAACCTAAGCCAACTTTCTAACAATATCCCCCTTTGGAATTGATGGCAACACCAACATTGATGGAAACACTTAGTCATGATAAGTATGCATGTTCATACTCCTCATCAATGTTTCTATCTCTCCCCCTTTGAAATCAATGGAAAATGGTATCTCCATTTAGGATTTATCCCCCTATCTAAATGCCTTTGGTCTTTCTCTATGTTTCCAAACCTCTGATTACTCTCTCTTATTTCATCTGAATAGTATCTTCCCCTTTGAAAAAGGGCATCACTCTGATGCAACACTGAAATCATATATCGCATTCTTCCCTTGTGACCATCGCTCCCTATGGAATAATGCCTATGTGCTCTATATCTCTCTCGAAACTTCTCTAAATGATATTTCTAGTTGTCTTCTTGTTTTTGTTTCTCTCCCTTGAGTACTTCTCTATAAGATGTCGTGTAAATGACATGTAGGGATTCCTATACCTGCTTTATTTTGGAGTTTTTGTCCGTTAGTGATTCCTTGTGTAATAAACTAACATATATGAAAAGAATTCAAGAATAAGCATTCAAATATTCTTGTGTCATTATCATCCATTATGATAATCTTCATTTATCTATGAACCACTCTATGAACCAATCTATGAACTAGTCTTTGAATCCATGCTCTCATCCACTGTCATATATCTATCCAAACCTGCTAAGTGTTCTTAGGAATTCATATGTGTCCATGTGACCCATACTATTCAACAATATCCTTATGATGATATCACTTCTGCTGACGGTTTTTCTTTCCCTGTTATGTTGTTCCTTTCACTGTTTTCCTTTCTCTGATAAACTGATTTCAACTGATTCCAATTGTTAATCCATTGTTAAGCATCTTATGAATCCATATTTGTCCATATTTTCCAATACTCTGCTACTAAACTATCCACAATGCTTACCCATATGTATATGTACTGTCATGAAATCTTCACTGCTACAACTGATCATCAAACATCAAATGTGTCCACTAGTCTTCTCTATCTGTAATCCAAACTCTGCATGTCAGGAACAACCTGCATTGAAGATATCTTTGTCTAAATACAATCATATACTTCTTCCTATGTAATTTTTTCAACTGATCAATCTGTCATATTGTACTTCTACTAACTAATTGTTCTCAGTTTGTCTATTCGAACTATGTAAGTTGCGCCAAAGATGGATCTCTTATCTATATATCTATTATCTAGACTTCCCTTGTTCACCATACATATTTTTTGGGAGTCTCCAAGCTAGATGGTTCAGAAAAGTGTCCACTCGGATGTGGAGTCATCATCATCTTAGTTGGTAGGCTCAACATATTTTTGAACTCTGACTTCTTTCTTTCTATTTTTGGATTCATCTTGTACTATAATACCTGAAATTACAATCTCTTGAACCTGTTCTTTATTTACCTGTCCTTCTTTTCTTTCATATCTTTTCCAAACCTTAATGTATCTTACATCTTCATTTTTCTTTGTAGATTTGTCTTCATCTCGTGTTATTACCAATCTTGCGATCTTTGGGACTTGGTCTTTGTTCACCTTTTTATCATGTTTTCTTATCCATGCTTTCTTATATCTGATTTCAGTGTTCTTTTTCATGGAAGTATCGATCATGCTTCTACAATCACGAGCTATGTGTCTATAGTTATGACATTTGTAACATTTAATATTACGTCGGGACACATGAGCATTTCTTGCTTGAACATTTCTTTTATAATCCATGCAATCTGCAACCTTATGTCCAAAGTTGGTACAATAAAAACAATAACCATAAAAGAAATTTACATACCTAGGAGTCAATTATCTTCTTTGTGGTGTAGTCCTTCTGAATTCATGCCTTGACTAATCATGATCATGATTGAGGCTTCTTTGTGGCTTGAATGTGGAGGGTCTTCTTCTGTAGTCTTCTTCTTGAGTCTTTTTCACTTCTAGAATGTTATTCTTTAGGGGCTTGCATTCTTCTTTCTTCATCGAACCTTTGATGGTTTCTGCATAAGTCTTTGGCTTATATTCATTCTTTCTTTCTGGTACTTCAATTGATGATGTGGATGCTTCTATCTCTTTAACGTTCTTATTGAGTTGGACAACTTTGACTCTTAGTGTGACAAATTCGTCTTCAAGATTTTCAACCTCTTCTTATTTCTTCATCATCTGAGACTTTATGAATTCTTCTATTCTCTTCTCGCTTCTTCAAGTTGGATCTTTAATGTGATTTTTTGTTATTCAATTGTTTTCTCTTCTTGGCCAAACTATGCCTCTAGTTGGTTTATATTGTTACTTCTTTCCTTAAGATGATATGTCAGTATCTTCACTCTCATTTATGCTTCTTCTAGTTGAGATCTTAAGTTCTTGATGACCTGTTGGGATTCTTCAAAAATATGAACACTTTCCTTTTTCTTCATCAATTATTTCTTGAGTGACATATTTTCTTCTCTTTCTTTCCTTAGTTCCTCTAAAGCATTGATTAGTTTTGCTTCATGATTCTTTTCCTTTTCAATATCAAGATTGTCTTCTATTTCATTAGGATTTTTTGTCTCATCACTTTAAATTTTCAAATAAAGGAATTCAAATTCAAGGTGCCCATTCTTTTCACAATTAAAGAAAAAGAAATCACCTTTGTTGGATTATGTCACTTCACACTCTTCTTCTTCTTAGTCTGTCTGACATGATGAGCATCTTTCTTCATGTTTTGTACCTATATCTTATTTATAAATATCTAACTCTATGATGGGATAAGAATAGATATTATGTAACTTATCCCAAAGTTATTTAGTTGATGAACATTTACCAACCTTTTCTCTTACTGGATCAAGTAAGCCTTCCCAGATGAAATCCATTTCTATTTTCTTATTCTTCTTTAATTCCTTATTGGATGCAGCCTTTTCTTTCTTTGTAGCATTGTATCATGTCACAACTGAATACCAAATATCATATCCATGTGCTTCTAAAAAAAAATTCATTATTTTTCTCCACATCTCATACTTTAGACCATTCTTACCATCGAACTATGGTATTCCATTTCTATACAAACTGTTGTTATCCATGATCTTCCTTATAGTGGTTAAACTATTTTCTTGAAGGAACTGCTTTGATTTCAATTGTTGGATTATTGAGAGGGGGGTTGAATCAGTAATGAGCAATTTATACAACTTATTAACCCTTTTTAACCACAATGTATATTCCTTTAACGTATTCAACAATGCTTATCAGTTCATCATTAATATGTTATTGCATCATATAACATTAACATACATAAGTGCATAATAAATAATAATAGACACATCCACATAATGCACAGTACACCAGTATTTTATGTGGAAACCCAATGCAGGAGAAAACAACAAAACGCTTTTCTTATATGTCTTTAAGAATTACATTCAAGGAAGCACCAACTTCCAATTCTCTGGATCCAACCAGAAGGAGGCTCCAACCTCCTGTGTTCTCTGGCTCTAACTGGAAAGTGGCTACAACCACCCAATTCTCTGGCTCCAACCAGAAGGAGGCTCCAACCCCCTGTTTTCTCTAGATCCAACCAGAAGGTGGATCCAACCACCTAGTTCTCAGGATCCAACCTGAAGGAATCTCCAACTCCCTGATTTTTTGGCATCAACCGGAAGGAGGCTACAAGTCCCTTTCCTTGCCCCATCCAATCGCCCTGAAATATAAGTGTCAAATAAATGATGAAACCACTACCACACTGTCACTGTGAGATATATCACTGTAAACCAGTACCAATCTGTGCCAATAACCTATCACAACCTGTACCAACAACCTGTACCAATCTGTATCAAAAACATGTAATCAACCTATACCAATAACTTGTACCAACATATACCAAATACACCAAAAACTTGTACCAATACTCTCCTCGGTATATCATATCTGATAACATAGATCTCATACCCAATATCACAAGAATATCACTCAACCAATCATGTACATCAATAAATAGTATAACATGTACCACCACAAGTGCATCAACGATGCACATAAGAACACCTCACAACCATCACCAATACCAATATCTATATTCCACATCAACCATAAACCATGTGCCAATATCACTACAAATATATCCAACAAGATTACTAACAAGTTCCTCTAGCAATGTACCAAGCATGTACAAATCATGTATCAATAACAATCCAGGTTATAACTCATCAAGATGTACCAACATCACCATACCATACACCTCATGTATATGCCAACTCATCAACTAAATATTTCATCCATGAACTCAACATATACCTCAACCATATACCAAAACATACATCAAGACAACCAACAAGAATCCTCTAGAAATACATCACAAATCCATAATCCAAATACCATAAACCCTTACATAAAACCATGTGTCAAACCTCATTGTTTTGTAGCCTCAAACATGTACCATGTCATGACCAAATGTAACCATAAAAGCATGAATATAAACATAATTGTAACTCTGTAACATATTTGGTGTATGTGATCATAGACCAGCAAACCTTCCTTAACTTCAACAACAAGAGACTAGCATTTTCATCAAACTTTAGTTTAGTCTCACATGACTAATTTTGGATTAGTCAACAACCCTAACTTGCAACAAAAATAAATGTGTACCTGTAATGCATAAAGGTATGAAACTTATACACAATAGTCTCTAGTGTCTTCTCTGCAAATCCTTAAGGTTTCACTACTTGGCACCTTCCAGAAAAGGATTTATAGCAAAAATGGCAGACCTTGTTGAATTTTGGCTTACTCTAGAGAGAGAACTTGTAGAGCATGCCACGCGCTGAGTATTTGTTTTATGAATATGAAAATATTAAAAAAAATACTACAGACTATACTATAACCAATTCATTTTGTCTCGCTAAATTTTGATCTGTTATGAAGAATTTATGACATTTTTACCCAGAACACTTGTTTTAGACTAGTTTCAGGACTAGCCACAAACCTTATCTTCCATAGAGTGTAACTCCCAAACTAAAATGACCCACAAGATGAACGTTTTATCACAATTGTTTTGTTATGTTTTCTCAATAGATTCCATATTTTACTATCTGAATCATTCTAGAAAAAAAACTATTGTGAAAATGGTGAGATGACCTTTAAATAACATACCTTAGAAAGCATCATCAAAAGACTTTATCCTCCCTTGGATTTCAGCCTTCTTTACTTCACCTTCCCTCTAAAATTATCCTTAGATCTCCTTTGGTTACCTCAGTCACTTGTAGATATTCAATATGCTCAATAGATGTTAATGGGAGACCCTTGCTCTCTTATTTATACTTTCCAAGTAGCTTCCTCTAGAAGTATCCACTTAACCACTTTGTCCACTTAACCACTTTGTCCCCTTAGCCACTTTGTCCACTTTACCACTTTTTCCACTTAGCCACTTTGTCCACTTAACCACTTTGTCAACTTTATTATTTAATTAATTTCTCCTTCCAACTACATTGACTAGGAATCTTCTTGAAGACTTTCTAGAATAATTGACTTCTTGTTGACCTTCTAGGGGCTTCTAGAATACTCTCAGGGGTCCTCCAACTTCACAAGGCCATATCTCACTAACCGTGAGGAACCATGTGGCATTCCACAAATCAACGGAAATGGCATGACATGTACTATCCATATAGAATATTATTACTTTCATATTCATTAATATCCATGTCTTTATACCTCAAACAAACTCGGGTCCCTTACCTATACCTTTGCGCTACCGGAATTTGATATCGAACTTCTCCAAGGGTTGACATCAATATACAATATCACTCTCCATGGGTTGACATCAATGACAACCAACTATACAAACCATCTATCCATCAACCTAAGCCAATGGTTTGACATCCAGCTAGTCTTAGATCAGGCATTTATGGGTTATGCGAAAGGTAAAAGAGTCGAGGCTTTGAGTCCCCAATGTCCCAATAGACAGATGCCAATCCCTAGAGAGATTGGGTCTTAGGTGACTGTGCAGTTGGTGCCAAGAAATGGCAATGTCACGTTAGATATTTTAGGCGATGTGGAGCCACATGGGTGCCACATGGCAGTAAATAATCCCTTGCACAATTAAGGACCCAAATATTTAGAAGGGCATAATGTTTGATCTCGAACTCGGATTTGGAAAAAATTACAGTCATTGGAAAGTTGTCGATGAGCAGAAGAAGATGGTTTCCTCAAGAAGAGGTTTGGATATGGTTGAAGGAAGGATAAACTTTTAATACTCCATCCCTTAAAGGGGTGCTTAGGGGTTTGGGTGTGTTACAGGTGGTATCAAAGCGAGGTTACAACACTTGGCCTGCTTGGGCTCATTAAAGAGTCAAATAAAATATTGTTAGAAAC